>LNAC01000654.1:379370-417925 GCA_002007465.1 Ailurus styani | reverse complement strand
GGACGGCGGCAGCGCGGGGGCCGCCCGGCCGCACCTCCACCTGCTGCCCGTGTGCGTGGCCGCGCGGGCCTGCGGCGCCGGGGGCTGCCGCGCGACTTGGACGCACCCCGGGGTCCGCGCACGAAAAATGCATGACGGAAAAATACCGAATTTGGATGAAAGGCGGGGAGGCGAGCGCGTTCCTGCCCCTTTAAGCGTGTCCCCGCCCGCGGGCTCGCGTGGCCGGTGGGAGGGCCTGCTGAGGTGGCATCTGCGAAAGTTCCTCCTGCTCCTGCGGGACGGGTGCCGACCTCGCCACTTGCTCAAGCCGCGCACCTGGCCCTCGTGGGCCGCGCTCCTCCGGGGGCTTCGGGGACCTTTCGCCCGCCCGGAATTCGGGTGGTTCTCGACTTTGGCTTCTGGGTCTGGAGGAGGACTTGGGGGGAAAATGCCTTTGCAGGTTTAGTGCGGGGATAAAAGTACGTGATTTTCATTTGGGAAGGAGACGAAAGGGTTAGGGTTTCCCCTGGAAGTTTTTGGTGCCATATTCAGCCCTGTGTCGTCCGTGAAGCAGGGAGATTGTCGCCAGTGGCCGAGGTGAAGGTCTTTCCCTGCTGTGACTTCTTCGCAGAGACTTTCCTTTTGAAAATGGAATTGGCAGCATGTCCCAAGGAGTCACCAAGTCCTTCTGGCAGAGAAAGAAAATTCTTCCTTTAGAGGTTTTCCTGCTGTGTGTTTGTTAGGGCCGATGTCAGGTGTAGTCCACACGTGTCGTGGTGACTTGGCATGTCTCTCCCACATGACAGGAGTGCCTGACCGTGCTCTGGGGTGGAGGAGGAGATTTCTGCTTCTGTCTGTCTGCTTCCCTTCGGGTCTAGTTCTGTTCCCTGCATGGTTATACTTTGAGATGTGTGGGTCCCCCCCCCCCAGACGTTTACACTCGGAGAAATAGACTTAAAGTCCACAGTGAGAATAGTTTGAGATTTGCTTTGAGTGAGTGGATCTGAATGCTTCCTGCAGGGAGAGTAGTTGAGAGCAACCAGAATGAGGAAGGGACTGGAGCAATCTTGGGAAGAACTGGAGGAGAAAGGGCTTCACATGTCTCGAGCAGTCTTATAGAAAAGAGTGGACTTGTTGTCTGTGGCAAGAGTGGGGCAAGAAGTCGCTGTTGGCACAACACGAGGCAGACTGTCTGGACAGCCGTGCAGAGGGGACGCGGGCTCCCTTGGAGAGCCGCACAGGTCCTGTCTGGTGGTATTCAAAGATTGCAGTCGAGGGGTGCCTGAGGTCCCTTTCCAGCCCAACTTGAGCAGTCTTACTAGGTGAAGTGAGGAGCTGTGATAGCATGTGTTTGGCCTCTATGCTTTGATAATGGGGCCTGGGTGAGGTCCCGAGAACTGAAGATAGCAGTGATCACTGGTGAGGACGTCCAAGGACTCAGTGGCCTGGGAGTCGTCTTGTTGGGTGTTGTCTGCGAAGGCAGAGCGGGGGCTGGCGAGGGCCAGGTTTGGGTGGGCACAGAGCTAAGGGGGATGGTTTCTTAGGTGCTGCTTTGTTGAAGTAGAGGCAGGTAGCCAGTCATGCTGAGAGCACGGTAGGCGGCCTGAGATTGCCTTTTATACATCTTAGCCCAGAGCCTCAGGTAGAGGGAGTTGTGCACTTACGTAGGCATTATCAGGTATCTGTTGAAAGTGGATTCTTAAAAGATTGGGTTTTGAGAAGCTTATAAGAAAATGAGCAGCCTTATTTGATGGTATCAGAGCCTCAGATGTTAACCCTACTGCTTGTTGTGATCCATTCATTTCCAGCTGCGATAAATTGCCCCTGGAAATCTGGGGACGAGAGACCCAGCGTATCCCATCAGTCTGCAGTTTCTGGAGATCCACTCTGTTCTGCTGCTCAAGGGCCTGTGCACACTTGGGGGTGTTCGAGGCTCCAGAACAGGCTCTGCCTCCGACACAGTAGTAGGTTCAGTGAGGTTGGTGATCCTTTCTTGAGCCTCTTGGACTGAGGAGTTTCATAGAAGAGCTGGCTGCAATTGACTTCTGAAAGGTGTGTGAGCTATTTCAGAAGAGACCTTTAGGAACTTATCTTAGGTGACGCTAGGTGCGGGGTGGGAATTGGTCATCCCAGAACTGTGGCTGGAGGGGACGTGGACAGTGACCGTACTTTACAGGCTTATTGAGTGGTTGTCACCGGGCACTGGAGATTTGCCTTTGCCCAACCCAGAGAAGAGGGTGTGAACATAGTCGGTCATGTGGAGAAGCTAGGTTATTAGGGGGTGGGAGGCTGTGGGTTTTAGGCAGTGACATAGCATGACCTGGAGTGGGAGGCTGTTGAGATGCAAGGTCAGTAGGTAAAAGAGCAGGTGCAGCCCAAGTAGGAGTTCTGAGCGAGGAGGGCAGGGTGGACACCTGGGTCCTGGATGCACTGCTGGCACTTTGACCTAGAACACCTCCGTCTTGTGCCTGGCCTGGCTAAGTGTGCACAGGCTACACACTTGGAATCCCAGGGAGTGCTCACCTTTTTACACCTTGTCGAAATCCACGTGTGGATGTGCTACTCTGATACTTTGATTTCACAGAAAAGCCTTAATCTTTAGAACTTGTGGGTTAGACTTGTTGGAGGGAGATGCTCAAAGTTGGTCCGTTTATTTCCAGTTTTCTCCCTCTCTCTTGGTACATAGGAGTGTCTGCTGGGACTCGGGCCCCAGAGAGGCCAGAGCCTCTCTGGCTTGTACTTTCCCTGTGTGACTCACACCCTGCATTTAGAGATTTTGTTTGTTTGTTTAAAGTCCTGAAATGCTGCTGGACAATGAGACCCTCTTAAATCCAGAGTCTACTGGTATACCCCTGATTGCCGTGAGCTGTCTTCTTAGCTTCTGAATTATGCGTCTTATGGGCAAGAATTGGGGATGTCATTCTTCAGTTATAGGTAACAGATGCTCTTATTCCTGTTGTGGGTCCTCCCCATTTTGGACGCCCACTTAACCCCCGTCATGAAGTCCACCTCCTTGCACTTTACTGAGTGTGTGTGTGTTGGTGTAAAGTGGCAGGTGACCTACCTGGAACCCTCACTACCCCACAGTCCCCCAGGGCAAGATGACCCACACTCTCATTCTTCACAGAGTAGTTCTTGGTCCTCCCCAGACGGCCTTTGAAGGTTCCTTCCAACCCTGCTCTTTTATGGCCTGGTTTCCAAATCCCCAGTGGGTTAGAAGGGACGGAAGGACTTTTACAGGAGCACAGCGAGAACAAAGTAACTGCAAACGCACAGGGAGCTCATAAAGACGGTAGCGCTCAGTCACCGAGCGAGCTCGGGACCCCCAGGGTCAGTGTTCTGTCTGCATCGTTAGCACCGGCTCACCGAATCTTGCTTCTCGGGGTGCAGCAGTCAGAGATTAAGAGGTGTGCGGGAGAAATTACTCAGCCATGCAGGAGAACCGTCAGTTTTGTAAGGTTTTTACTTCAAAATGGTCAAATTTAAAAGTTTTGACATTAAGGGATCATTCTCTTGGGTTCAGGGAAAAATTGCCCTCTCATAGCTCTGGATGGTTTAGATTTTACTGTGATGGGTTTTGTTTGAATAGTAGCCTGGGGGCAGAGCTTCCTTTTCTTCCCAAGAAACTTGTCTAAATATTAGTATTGGTAAGCAAAGTATAGGTAACGTTTTGCCGTCTTCTGGTTGGGAGGTAAAAGGATCTGGGTTATAGAATGCAGATAAGTAACTTCTCTCTGGTTATCTTCTTTTCCTGCCCTCCCTTCTCGTCCCACACAGCAAAAACTGGCAGGCTGACAGAGGCGGCCTCAGGACGGACTCTCTGGCTACTGACCGTTTTGCTGGTAAGTGTGACTGTCCTTTCTGCAACTTTCTTGTCCCTGGGCTGCATGTGTACCTTCTTCCGTCATGTTTCATTCGTAAGTGTCTAGTAGCTCGTGGAGAGACTTGTGGAGCAACGGGAGCCGTGTCCGTGTGCGCCCTTCAGACGGGTCCTCTGGCTTCCACCTAGTTTTAAGCCTTTTCGCTCTCAAATGTGAATTATGTTTGTTCAGGATTATCTGAATTTGGATCTTGCTTCTCTTGAGGAATGCAGAGCTTAATTTTTTTGAACTTGGGACGAGGTCTCACTGAGCTGTGAAGATTACGCAAAAACTCTGTCTTATTACATCACTTGGCTCTCTTAATACTTTTTTGCCATGGTGGTGGAAGAAGACACTTGAATGGGGTAAGAAAGAGTGGGTTCTTCCTCGTCATAGTAGCATGGAGCTCACCTAGAGTTGAAGGGAGGAAGCAAACACACCTGCCTGAGGGAGCCTGAGCCCCACTGGGTACCCTGGCACTCAGGAGTTGGGGTGTGGAGGCAGAGACTGCTTGGTGCCATCCCCCGAACTGAGGAACAGTGTGCCCTCGGGCCGGGTTCCACCTGCTTTGAGTCCACTCTGACCCCTGAGAGCTAGGGCATCGGAGAATAACCAACCAGCACCTGTCAGGGGCACTTAACCGCACACTTCCTGCTGTTACGTTGTTGCCAGAGAGCACTGAGAGACTGCTCTTTGCGCCCTAGGGCCCGTGGGCCTTACCAGGCATGCGGTGCGCTGGGCCTTGCTGACTGTGCCTGCTGTCCTTGCCGAGGTGGGCTGGTGGGTTCTTGTAGCCGCTGTCGTGTGGTGTATTTTATAAGTGTCAGGAGGCATGTCGAGGATCGAATTAACAAAATAACTGAGAGAGCTGTTAGGAGAACCTTCCAGAGGTTGATCTGCAGGCTGTCTCTGTAGCGCCCGACGTCACGGGACTGGAGCTTTGAGCTGGAGCCTCTGGCTCCCCACGTGGAGGGTAACCTTTGAGGGGAGAGTTGTCCAAGGACCATCCTTCATGGGCATTTTCCCTTCGTCATTTGCTGAAAGGTTGGGTATCGTCTTGTATCGGAGGTTGTAAGTGAAGAAAATGGTGTGGTGTGCCGGTAAAGCAGAATTAAGCCTTTGGCTTTTAAAACTCTAAGCCTAACATTTGGCTCTGCCTTGACTCTCTCTCTCGGCCCCTCCGTCCCTCCCGCTTCAGTGCTCCCCCGGACTGTGCCTCGGCGCAAGATCAACCATGAGCTCCGTTGCAGTTTTGACCCAAGAGAGTTTTGCTGAACACCGAAGTGGGCTGGTTCCTCAACAGATCAAAGGTGAACGCCCTTTTGTGCTCATTTTCCCACTTTGAGACACCGCTCCTTCCCAATCTTTGTCAGACCTGAGGGCCCTCGAGAAGGGCCTTTTGGGACGAGCTGTGGGTGGAGCCTGGCCTTCCACGTCTTTCTGCTCCGTGTCGCACTGCCAGTGCGGCCCCGTGTGCAGGGTGGGAACTGGGCAGGAGTGGCGGGCACTTCCGGGTACAGAAAGATTTGCAGTGTGGATCGCCTTCTTTCTGGAAAGCCAGTGATTCTGATCCTTGGTCATTAAAATGAGATTGTTTTTCGAAATTGCTAGCCCCCAGATGTGCGGAACTAAAATCCTTCAGAATCCAGCATATGTTTACAAAAACAGGGTAGCTTGGTTTGAATGCTAAAGTTTCACCTGTAATCCTTCAGCCGCAGGTAGAATTGTATAAATTTTCAGGTGAAAGAGTAGATCAACTGAATCAACAGTCAGTTCTTAAGTGTAGGTAAAATTAAAACTTCACTCCGTCCATCACACTGGCTGTGTTGTAAGTGCTCGTGTCTAGGGCAGTGGCGACCCAAATCGTGCAGAGTGCCTGCCGGACCTACTCCTTCTACCTGACGCACCAACCCCGGAGAGTCTGCGTCTAGATGAGGGAAGCAGGGCTCTGACAGGCTCCAGCTGCTTGTCAGCACTGAATCTTTATTGGCGTCCCGGATAGCACAGCCACGCAGTAGAAGTGGTGAACCCTGAGTTGGACGCAGGCCTGTCTGATTCCAAAGGTCATCTCCCCGCTCTGTGCGCACAGCCGTCCACAGTGGTTTTCATTGCGCCCTGCCATTGCCGGGGCATATGGGGTGATCCGAAACAGTCACACTCCTGTTTTCACGGAGCTGTGGGTAACGGGACAAAACCGTGAGGGACTCGGGTGCTGTGGGGGACGGAAGTGGTTAATGCTCCTGTTGCTGCTGTGCAGGGGGCGGGGGGCAGAGGTGGCAGCTCCTGCAAGGGTTGTTTTCAGTACCGTGCGCTACATTGGGAAGCCAGCTGGAGTCGGCCTCAGAGGCACTTCTCACGGCCAGTGCTGAACAGTAGCATTAGCTTGCTCTGCAAATTTAAGGGCTGGTTATGTGCTAGGCATTGTCATAGTTGTGATTTTTTTTTTAAGTACAGGATCAGAAGGGTCTGGGACTTAAAGGGGCTCACCCTGTTCAGGGGGAGTGGGCACCCGGTGTCTGAACTGACCACTCATGGGGGGGCTGCCTCTCCAGGCCACACGCTGAACCCGAGGGCACGCTGGGCCTGGGGACTTTCTGGGGTGCTTCCCCATCACTGAATGAAAGGGTTGGGGGGCAGGATGTCACTCAAGCAATTCATGTTCTGTTTCTCTTCTTTCTTGACATTAAAACTCTCCAAGTGTTTTTCCGTCTAATGTTGAAACCATTGTATTTCTTTTTAATCTGTGTTGGCCGGTCCAGTTGCTACTTTAAATTCGGAAGAGGAGAGCGACCCTCCAACCTACAAAGATGCCTTTCCTCCCCTCCCGGAGAAGTCAGCTTGCTTGGAAAGTGCCCAGGAGCCTGCCGGCGCCTGGAGTAACAAGATCCGGCCCATCAGAGCGTCTGTCATCACTCAGGTAGAAACCCCTTTCTTTCTCCACCTGCTCGATGGGATGGGCTCGGAACACACACGGATGAGCGTGCTTCGGGGCACGTTAGGGGGAGGCTTTCAGAGTAGATGGGCCCCCGCCGCTGGGGAAGCTGTGCTCGAGCCTGCCGCCTAGTCCCGGCACTCGGGAGGACCAGGTCCCGTTCCTTCTTCAGCCCCCAGCAGAACTTGTCTATCTTCTCTGCCTTCTCTCCCACCGTGTCAAAGCAAGTCTTCTTTTGGCGGAGACGACCCCATTTTCTTGGTTTTCTTTGATCTCATTACCCCATCTCTGTGCTACCTTAATGTGGGACATTAGTAGGCAGAGCGCTTCTCTTGTGTGAACTCGTATTGGGTCGTGGTGCCGATGACCTACCACCCGCATGCTGAGAAGTCCCCTTCCCTGAACCTGAGACTCCTAACCGATTGCATCCTGGGTCTTTCCATGTTTCTGGTGGCTGGCTGAGCTGAGACTGGTGTCTCCACAGTCTTCCCGATCTTGTTAACTGCACCACGTTCTACTTAGGGGTTCAGACCCAAGACCAGGAGTCCTGTTGCTTCCTCCTGCTCCCACCCTTGCCTCTGCTCACCCCCTTCTCTGTAGAGCAGCTGGCGCGGAGCGGGGTCATCAGTCAGCATGGGTCCTTCTCCTCGAGCTGCAGATGGGCAGAGGGACCCGGCCCCTTTCTTCCTGCTTGGACTGCACCCCACTGTGCTTCTCCTGCTCCCCTCCTCCCCCTGTTCGTGGCCCTCACCCTTCTGCTCTTGCTCACCCTTGAGCGTGGTGGTTCTCAGTGTCTCCCTGTCCTCCAGCCCCTCTCCCCTCGCCATCTCTCTCCCCTGCTGCACGCACAGGCACCTGACGCTTCCTTGCTGTCCGCTCGTGTCAGTTTGTGTCAGGGAGTTGTGCTCTTCACCGGAGCGCCAGTCTCCTGCCCTTGGGTGCTTTCTGCCTGCCTCTCCACCCCCCATCTCTCTGGCCTTGGGGCAGGGGCGGGGAGAGGAGTGGGGATACTTAGGAACGAGTGAACTCAGGCTCCTTACTCTGTATATTCAGTGCCTACACACTTACACACCCTCCCGTCTCTTGATCTCTTCACCTTCCCCTTTTGACCTTTCCTGAGCAGGTGTTCCATGTACCCCTGGAGGAGAGAAAATACAAGGACATGAACCAGTTTGGAGAGGGTGAACAAGCAAAAATCTGCTTGGAGATCATGCAGAGGACTGGCGCCCATCTGGAGCTGTCTCTTGCCAAAGACCAGGGCCTCTCCATCATGGTGTCAGGGAAGCTGGATGCCGTCATGAAAGCCCGGAAGGATATCGTGGCTAGACTGCAGACTCAGGTGGGTCTTGCCAGCCTAGTCCTCCTGAGTAGGTGTGCTCCAGTGCTGTGCCACTGGCTCCAACACATATACGGCTCTGGCTTCATCAGACCCCTCCCTCCCTCTCGGGGCTGCAAGTCCAGAGTTCAGAGGTAGGGCCAGCAACATTTGGAGCCTCCTGGCATTTTTAGCTGAAAAAATACTAAATCAGTGACAGAAGGGGGGACACCTACCGTTTTTGCTATTTGGGTGAATAGACTGGAAAGATAAAGGCTTGTCCCAGAGGCGGAGACACCGGGAAGCCAGGGTTGCGGGATGATAGAGTGAGGACACGTCCACAGGTCACTCGTTCCCAGGGCGGGGCTCAAGAGTCAGCACATTGCTGTTTAAATACGCATTTCCAGGTCCTTCCTATCTCAGGAGAGGACAAGTTCAGATACTTGTTTTCAGCCAGTTTCCATAGTCCTTAGCAATCTGATAGCACTACTTGGAATTTACTGGGAGACTCTTGTAATAAATAGGTAACCTGTGATGTGTTCCTCCACATGGCATCACTTAAAGATCAAGGTGAACGCAGAGAATCTTATTCTCTCCTTTTTTTTTTAAAGATTGTATTTATAAATAATCTCTATGTTTTTAAGTAATTTCAAATGTTTATGACAGGGGTGCCTGGGCGGCGGCGCAGTTGGTTGAGTGTCCGACTCTTGATTTTAGCTCAGGGGATGATGTCGGGGTCATAAGATCAAGCCTTGTGTTGGACTCTGTGGTTGGCACAGAGTCTGCTTGGGATTCTCTTTCTCTCTCTCTGTCCCTCCCCTGGCACACGTACGGGGTGTGTGCTCGCTCGCTCTCTAAAATAAATACCTTCTTTTTAAAGTTAAAAAGACATGTTATCAAACAGATACAGCTTTAGGTGGGTTTACTTAGAAATGGAGGTACAGGGGGTGCCTATCTGGTTCAGTCAGTAGAGTACAACTATTGATCTTGGGGTTGTAAGTTCAAGCTTCATGTGGGGTAGAGATTACTTAAAAATACAATCTTTAAAAAGAGAGAGAGAAATGGGGTTCCTCCCTCTCTGACACTGATCATCTGTGAGCTCATTGGGGAGCAGCAGCTCCAGAAGATGGTGGCTGGAAGATGGGCACTGTGGGGCAGGAGCCAGGGGCTCAGCAGGAAGGATTGGCCGTGTGCCGTCCAAGCTTTCTCTCCCTAGGCCATACGGGGCCTTGGGACAGTCCCTACCCACCTCCCCACCAGCTTCAGGGAATGAAATCTTTAAGTGGAGGCAATTGAAAATGTGTTTTTTTTTGCTTCATGTTGCGGCTAGTGCGTAGTCGTAAGCTCTCAGGCTTTTGCTGTTTACTAGGTGGTGAATATTTGAGTGTTTTGTGATTGAAAACTGGGCAGGGAGGAGGCCTGAACCACGCCACTCCCCTCCGCACCCCCCCCCACGGCCGCTGCCATTACTTTAAAGCAAATTGCAGATACAAAAGTCACTTGCAGACAATTCAGTGTGCCCCGCCTTTTTTTAAAGATTTTTATGTATTTGAGAGAGAGTGAGAGCGAGCGAGATCACAGAGGGAGAGGGAGAAGCAGACTCACCGCTGAGCAGGGAATCCAGTTGTGGGACTCGATCCAGGACCTAGGCCCCTGAGATCATGACCTGAACCAAAGACAGATGCTTAACCAACTAATCCACCTAGGCACCCCTGTTTGTTTGTTTATTTGTTCAATATAATCTGCCAGTCTGCTAGCTCACTTATTAAAAAGTAATGGTAATTTCTGGATGTAACCATATTCAACACAGTCTGTGTATGGGCTTCCCTCGTTCTCTCCAGATGTCTTTCTGAGTGGACTTGTTTAAATCGGCATCCGAACAAGGCCTGCATGCTGTGTGTGTTGGGTTCACCCCCCTCTTCGTTCCTTGAGAGTGCCTTCCCCTCCGTCTCTTAACGCCTTTGATTTTTTGGGGCAAGCAGGTGTTTGCTTTGTCTCACTGTCCATCACTGTTTCCTGTAAAGTGGTGGTTATATCCCGGGGTTCCTTTCACGTTCAGCTTGCCTGTGTGGCAGGAACACTCGCGGGTGGTCCTGTGTACTCGCCCTTGATTCCCAGATGGATCCCTAGACTTGGGAGTCTTCAGCAGATCCATCCATTAATAAAGTTCCTGAACATTCTTCTGTGTAGTGGTTGTATCACCTCCCACCGAGGACAGCCCACAGTTCAGTGTGGTGTGGCTGGCGGCTTTCTGTCCGCCCGCCCCACACCGGTGGTGGTCTTGCAAAGAACTTGCCTCTGCCGGTTGCTCAGTCAGTGTTAGGACTGCATCGGCGCTCCGGCATCTCCACTGGGGATCCATGAATCTTCTCCGTGTCATTATGAACTTTTGATGTGTTGATTAGTTGTTAAGGTGAAATGGCATCATCTTTGGACAGTGGGATCCCCTTTGGGTTGGCACCCTGCAGCTTTCTGGGGTGACCATTCATATCCACCATTTCCTAACATCTAACGTGGAGACTCTCAGGCTGACTGTGGCCACAGACCTAATGTCAGCTGTTCGTCCAGGAACTCTTCACCTGTCACATGAGTTCAAACTGATAGTTCTGATGAAGATGAAAGACGATGGAGTTTTAAAATCACTAGAAGGAGTGTGTGTTCTCATCTTGAGATAAAGTTAGGTTGGTACAAAGAGCTGTGTAATAAGGTTCGGTAAGAGATGCCTCTGTGCCTTATCCCTCCGTCCCCTGCCAGCTGGCCATTCAGAGTCTTTGATGGACCCTTCCCTTGTTGGGGTTTAAGAGTAGAAGCAGGAGGGACGTCTGGGTGGCTCAGTCATTAAGCATCTGCCTTCGGCTCAGGTCATGATCCCAGGGTCCTGGGATCGAGCCCCATGTGGGGCTTCCCGCTCAGCGGGGAGCCTGCTTCTCCCTCTCCCTGGTTGTGTTCCCTCTCTGACCATCTCTTCCTCTGTCAAATAAATAAAATCTTCAAAAAAAAAAATAGTAGAAGCAGGAGATGTCTTGCTGTAGTAAACCCTGTCCTGCACCTTGTTTTTTCCTGCATGTTTTCTGGAGGTTTCTACGTGTCAGCAGATAGCGGCTCTGCTCCTTCGTGCAGCTGCGAGGTGCTCAGTGGGCATGATCTGTTCACGCGCTCCTGTTGATGGGCATTTGGGTGCTTTCCTGACGTTTCTGTTACAGATCGTGTCGCAATAAAACCTTGTGTATATGGGATTTCCTCTTTCATCCGTTGTGTCTCAAGATTCATTTCCTAGCAGGGAGGTGAACATGCAGTAGCTGCGAGCCCGGTCCCGCAGGTGCCGGGCACTGTCTGCGCTCCCGGGGGCCTCCCCACAGCCTGGCCACGCCCATGAGAGGCTTGGGCTTTTGTCAGTCTGGGAAGTAGCTGAGCGTGCTTTTAATTTGAATTTTTCAAGTGAGTAAGATTGAGTGTCTTTTTAATGTCTAAGGGCCGTTTGCATTTTGTTTTGTGTACTGTCTTTGGCCTTTTCTATCAGAAGTTTGAGTCCTCCACCTTGCTTGGTGTAGTTGGGTCCTTAGAAAGCCTGCACCTTACATGCTGCATTTCCCACTTGGTGATTTGTTTTTTGATCTTGGTGTGTTTTGCTATGTGACTTTTTATTGTAGTGGAGTCAGTTTTCATTACTCTTTTGTTCTTTTGAGTTCTGATTATTAGGAAAATTTGTTTCACTTCCAGGTTGTAAGAAACCTCATCTTTTCTCTGGTGCCTGGAAGGGGGCCTCTTCATTTCCGTTCCCGATGAGCTTGGGATTTCTTGGGAGCAGTGCGAGGTGCAGACCCAGGTTCGCCCTCCTACAGGATCTCTTAGGTTGCCAACACCAGTTTGAAGAGTTTACCCCCATTGATTTGATTGGCTGTTTTTATGAAGTCCTGAATTTTCTTGTTAAGTCCGTTCTTTGCATGGGTTTTCAGCTCTAGCATGTCAGTCTGCCTCTCTGTGTGCTAGTGACCTGTTCTCGCGCCGGTGGTCTCGTGTTCATATCTAGTGCGTTGTCCCCACTCCTCCTGTGCTGTCCTTTCTTGGGTTTTTCCTGTCCCATTCTTTTTCGCTCTGCTGTGTAAACTTCATATTCACTTTTCGCTTGAAGGTGTATTAGATCTTTGAAGGAGTGTTCTGTGATTTCTCCTGCACACATCCTGCCTCTTTTGTTGGGCTGTGTCTAGCTACTTTGTCTCTCTCTCTCTCTCCCTCACTCGCTCTTTTTTTCCTTGTTGGGGTGGCCGTTCTTGCCCATTACATCTTCCAAGTTGTTGCTGTTAGTTTAAGTTGTCGTTGCTGGATTCTAATTCTCTTTTCCCTGTTATAGACATCAAGAGTTTTAACAAGTTGTGGGTTCCCGGCCAGTGTTCTTCCTTGTCCTGTCTTTGCGCCTTCTTTGCTGCCTCGGGTCTCCTTCCAGGGCTGTGCTCTGTGGGGGTCCAGCCTCCATGGACACCCCCCTCAAGCACAGGTCCAAGTACAGGCTGAGCTGGTTGTGTATGTTTTGTCACATTAAACAAATAACATTTTTATTTTCTTTGCACATTTTTAATCATGAATAGATTTAAGTTTTGTGGAGGCAATCACTTGATTTTTGTTCTCATGTGTAACATTGATTACCTAATATTGAACCACTTTTGGAGTAAACGTTATTCGAACAGAATGTGTAAGTTGCTGGTCTTTCTGTGCTCGTTGGGAAGTGATTGCCTCTTTTTTGTTGTTGTTTTTTTTTGCCTCTGACACAATTTAACATTTTTGTTTTGAGTGTTAGGTGGTCCTGCTCTAAGCTTGTGTCCCTGGCTGGCCTGTGAGTCTGTGCTTCACCGGTGTGTTGGGAGCACTGACACTTCCCTTTTTTAAGTCTTCTTGGCAGCCACTGTCTGCAGAGTCAGGAAGACTAGGAGCCTCTGTCCTTGCTCTCTGGGACCTCAGGAAGTGCTTGATTTCTAGCAGTCGGGCTCATTGGATGAACGCTTTGGATTATTTCTGTTTTACTTCCTCAGACAGGTTTTCTGTTTTATTTATTTATTTCTAATTTTTTTTAAGATTTTTTTTTTTTTTTTTAAATTTGACAGAGAGAGGGAGATTACAAGTATGCAGAAAGGCAGGCAGAGAGAGAGGAGGCAGCAGGGAGCCCGATGCGGGACTTGATCCCAGGACCTTGAGATCATGACCTGAGCCGAAGGCAGAGGCTTAACCTCTGGCGCCCCCAGGTTGTCTATTTTAAACTGGTTTTAAAAGAGATAGAAAGAAGAGTTTGTTACAGGTTATAGGGCTTAGCCTGGGAAAAAACAATAGCAGAAACAAATCAGTATGGTCAGTCAATATGTACCTGCTTTCCTCTCACGTCCTAGGGTGGTGTTAGCAGTCATCAAAGTAGAAAATGAGACAGATTAGTGTTCCTGAATATTCTTGTTCTCATGATGGCTTCCTGGGCTGAGAAGATGTTGAACAAATAATTACTCCTAAATAATTATGACAGCTGGAGGTGTGACATGGGGCCATGGGAATGTATCACGCTTGAACTTTTCCTAGCCTTGGGGTCAGGGTGAGCTTCCCCAAGAACCTGATGTTTAACGTGAGACTGTTCTGAGGGAAGGGCTGGGGGCTGGCTAGGCAAGACGGACGCTTCAGCCAGAGAGAGTATCGTGGAGAAATAGGCCTTTTCACAACCTATAAACGTGGTTGTTTCCTTTGGTTCTCTTCCTGTTGTAGGCCTCAGCGACTGTAGCCATTCCCAAAGAACACCACCGCTTTGTTATTGGCAAGAATGGAGAGAAACTGCAAGACTTGGAGCTCAAAACTGCAACCAAAATCCAGATCCCACGCCCAGATGACGCCAGCAATCAGATCAGGATCACCGGTACCAAAGAAGGCATCGAGAAGGCTCGCCATGAAGTCCTGCTCATCTCTGCTGAGCAGGTGGGGCCAGCTGAGGGCCTGCGCTGTGTGCACTGGCCTCAGCCCCAGAGCTGCGCCCTCATGCTTGTGCCCTTTCCTTTCCAGGACAAACGTGCCGTCGAGAGGCTGGAAGTGGAGAAGGCGTTCCACCCTTTCATCGCCGGGCCGTATAACCGACTCGTTGGTGAGATCATGCAGGAGACAGGGACACGCATCAACATCCCCCCACCCAGTGTCAACCGGACAGAAATCGTCTTCACGGGAGAGAAGGAGCAGTTGGCTCAGGCTGTGGCTCGCATCAAGAAGATTTACGAGGAGAAGGTAGTGTTGGGAAGAGCATGTAGGGATGGTCACGTGGGGGTGCGGCTGAGGCCTAGCCCTACCCCTAGCCTCTTGTGTCCGGCCAAGGGCAGTTTCCAGTCAGTTAGGAGGTGGGGCTGCTGGGCAGGGAGAGAGAGAGGACAGAGCTCTGAGCCAGATGGCCGGGCTGTGGCAGGGCTGCGTGCGGCTCCTGAGCTGGTCGTGTCTCTGAGTTAGCAGTCGGCTGTTAGCTTGCCCTGGTCGGCTGCGAGGTCTGAGCCTCGTTCTTGGAGGTGTGGAGAGAACTCGGGCTCTTCACCTCTTTGAAGTGGCCATCTTCAGTCTGGGCAGGGCTCAAATTCTCAGGTGATTCTTCTGGGGAGAAAACCCAGTCCTCCTTGCTCAGTGGAGTTTCTGGGGGTGGGCTGTTCCCCATCTTTATTTGCTGGGGCTCACAGAGTATAGTCTGGGACTCTGCTCTTGCTCCCTCCCTTTTGGTGACAGCCTTCTGTCCCCACCTGCTCCTCCCGGACCCTTGCCTCTGATGCCCTTATGGTGTTCTTCCTTAGAAAAAGAAGACCACAACCATCGCCGTGGAGGTGAAGAAATCCCAGCATAAGTACGTCATTGGGCCGAAGGGCAATTCCTTACAGGAGATCCTGGAAAGAACAGGAGTTTCTGTGGAGATCCCACCGTCAGACAGCATCTCAGAGACTGTGATACTTCGAGGCGAGCCGGAAAAGCTAGGGCAGGCCCTGACTGAAGTCTATGCCAAGGTAACTGCCTTCAGGAGTGGGTCCTAGCTGCTGCTTGTAGGGCCGGCCTCCCGAATCGTGTTTCTGGGGCCCTGGGAGCAGGGACCATGTCGGGCGGGGATCATGAGCACGGAGCCCGGAAACTGCACAGCCCACCACTCTGCCTCCTGGTTTCCTAGGCCAACAGTTTTACTGTGTCATCTGTCTCTGCTCCTTCCTGGCTTCACCGGTTCATCATCGGCAAAAAAGGGCAGAATCTGGCCAAAATCACTCAGCAGATGCCCAAGGTGAGGAGGCGTTGGGAATTTGTTACTCTGAGTTCTCACTTTTGTCGTCCCCTTTCTGACATTTGTTTTCTTGTGTTTATTCCGGGGATGGCCCTGAAGATCTTGGCACATGGTGTGTGTGCCAGTTTCCCCGGTTAGCGGAGGAAGAGCAAGATAAATTCTTAAACATATCTCTGTCATTCTTCTGATCTTTCACCCACAGTCTGTGCGTGGCTTGGTTTCATGACCACCTGAGCAGACGTCTCCCCTGTCTGTTCCGCACAGTGACTTGCCCACAGTTCCACCTGTGCTCCTGGGAGAGCAGGCATGTGCACAGCTCGTGTGAGGCTTGCAGTGATAGCCTCTTCATGCTTTCCGTCTCTGTCCTTGACGTCTTCCCTCTTTTTCGGAGGTCACCGCAGCTCCCAGGGAACATGCACAGGATGGCTTGCCAGAGGCCACATCCCCCATCCTGCCCTCCTGTTCACATTCGGTTCCCAACTGACTTCTTAGTCATTTTGCCTTCCTAGCCTCCGAGCGCTGGTTCACCCAGATGCAGTGGCTTCGTGGGGCTGCTCTCCCTGACTGCCCCGTCCCCTGTTGCCTGCTTGCCTGGTGTGGTGTAAATGAGGACAGGGCTGGCCTGCCTGTGGACCACTGGTGGGCAGCTGTATATGAGTTAAAACGCCATCCCTGATACTTGTCTCTTTCCTTACTCGAGCAAAGAGTGGGCCTGGGAGTGCGTAGATGGTTTGTCAGTTGAACATCCAGCTCTTGATTCCAGCTCAGGTCGTGATCTCAGGGCGGTGGGATAGAGCCTCATTGGGCTCTGTACTTAAGACTCTCTTTTCCTCTCCCTCTCTCCCCTCCCCACTTGTGCGCATGCAGGCACACACACGGTCTCTCTCACTCTTAAAGATTAAGTAAATAAAAGCGGGGCCCGTCCGTGAAAGTGGCACCGGGAATGGGGGGACAGTTGGTACTGATGTGCTTTCAGCCCATGGCTTTGCCGTTAGGCACGTGGCGGAGGATATCACAGTTCCCATGTGTGGTGACAGGAAGAGGATCAGGCCACGATATTTAGACCAGAGTAATGGGCGTCCCCCAGCTGCCCCTTCAGAGTTTGGGGGGTCTGTGGACGTGCATTTATATGAAACAGTGGGATTGGCCGCTGCCTCAGTAAAGCACCCACAGGTTCTGAGAGGGCACTGCCACTATGCCATCTCGACCGTCTTCTTTCTGATTCTGCTGTGGTAGGTGCACATCGAGTTCACAGAGGGTGAGGACAAGATCACCCTGGAAGGCCCCACAGAGGATGTAAACGTGGCCCAGGAACAGATCGAAGCCATGGTCAAAGACTTGGTAAGGTGCCCCTTTGCACGTTTTGGATGCTGCTGCAGCTGGGGCATAGTCAGGATGCCATCACTTGCCTGTCACACGTCATGTGGGTGGGTGGGCCTGGGGAGAGCAGGGGTGAGCACTGGGCTCTGAAACAGAAGCTGGCAAAGTCCAGGAGGGTCACGGATAGAAGGGTCTTTCAAGGGAGCCAGAAGGACAGTCTTGGAACAATGGCTGATGGGTGACAAAGGCAAGAGCTGCCAGCTCGTAGACTTGGGCCGTGCTGACGTGTCTGCAACTGTGGCACACGCCATGGCCTCAGGAGCTTGTCTCTGGACCCACTGTGTTCTCCTTCTGCAGATTAACCGAATGGACTACGTGGAGATCAATGTGGACCACAAGTTCCACAGACACCTCATCGGGAAGAGCGGGGCCAACAGTGAGTGGGGCTGACGGCGTGGAGGGTGACCACGGTGGGAGAAAGTCGCAGTTCCTAACTGGGTGTCCTCGTCTTCTCCTCGGGCTGTGGTTGGTCTGCAGACCTGGGACCTTGACCAGCCTGGTCAGGGGCCACGGTGAAGGCGCACCTGAGCCCGACGAGGCGACATTTGGGCTTCGCAGCCCCCCATGGACTCACTGCTGCGGAGGGCCCTGGTGGGGCTGCCCCAGGAGCAGGCAAGGTTGGGGCTCACGGGCATGCCTTTTGGTACGGAGAGGGGTCATCCGTGTGCGTGGTAGCGCTGCAGCCCAGGTGCGCTCCGTCAGGCCAGGAGCGTGAGTGCTCTGCCCAGATGGAGAGCGCTTTCTGAAACCCCACGCCCAGGCCCAGCTCGCCTGTGAGGCCACCCCCACATCGCAGTGCCCTCCCGGTCGCCGTGCCTCACCGGCAGCCAGTGGTGAGAAGGCAGCGCAGCCCGGCCTGGGTCTGTCCTGAGGTTGCAGGGAGCCCACCTGTGCAGGCAAAATACCCTGCGGGTGTGTCCTTTTGGATTTTGCCCGATGTCGTCCAGTTTTTGTTCGTAGTAAGTGTAAGCTTCTCAGCTCTGCTGTATTTGGTGTCAGTCTTGTGTTCCCGGGGACTTTACACGACGGTGGTGACAGTCCATGGACAGAGAGCCCATGGAAGCTCCCAGCGGTACTTCCTTGCACGTACTGCTCAAACCATGCACATGCCGTAACTTACTTTTGTTTTTTTTTTTTTGTTTTGATTAATGGTACGGTATCTAACGGAAGGAAGTGTGGTTCTGACGTTCATTTCTGGTGTCTGCTCCCTAGGAGTGTGAGACCCACCGGGGTGGTCCACATTATGTTTGTTCTGGTTTTGGTTTCGTTCTTCCTCTCCCCCCACTTTTTTCTTTTTTCTTTCTGAAGTCTCCTGCCCGCCTTCTGAGCCCTTGGCTCTGGTCATGTCTCCATGTGCTCACCACGCTCTTCGGTGACCCCTGTGGAGCTCGGGCAAAGTGTTGGTCTTGTTTCTAGGGTCTGGGAGCCTGGGGCTCTAACTGCAGACACTGGGCTCAGTGCAGAGAAAGTGACAGAACCCCATATATTTTGCGAAGACAGTGAAGTGCTCGACTTGGATCTGAGCTGATGCAGGACTTCTCTAGGCAGCCATGTGTGGCCTCCGTGGAGCCCTAAAGCCTTTAGATTTTTAGTAGTTTCTATTTTTGTTTTTTGTGAGTAATTTTTTTGACCTGAAAACAGTGGTTCAGTCCCCAAACTTGTTTCCACATTCGAAACACCTGGGATCTCTATCAGTGGAACAGAATAGAGAACCCAGAAATGGACTCTGCGCTATACGGCCAACTAATCTTTGGCAAATCAGGAAAGAATATCCAACGGAAAAAAGACCGTCTCTTCGACAAATGGTGTTGGGAAAATTGGTTAGCCACATGCAGAAGAATGAAATTGGACTATTTCCTTATGCCATACACAAAAATAAACTCAAAATGGATGAAAGACTCAGTGTGAGACAGGAATCCATCCAAATCCTAGAGGAGAACACAGGCAGCAAGCTCTTTTAACATCGGCCACAGTGACTTCTTGCTAGTCATGTCTCCCCAGGGAAAGGAAACAAAGGCAAGGACGAACTTTTGGGGCTTCATCAAGACAAAAAGCTGCTGCCCAGCAAAGGAAAACAGTCGACAGAACCAAAAGAGGACCAACAGAACGGGAGAAGGTATTCGCAAATGCCATATCAGATAAGGTATCCAAAATCTGTAAAGAACTTACCAAACTCAACACTCGAGGAACAAATAATCCAGTCAAGAAATGGGCAGAACATGAGCACACATTTCTCCAAAGAGGACATACGAATGGCCGGCCGGGGCGCCTGGGTGGCTCCGTCGGTTGAGCATCTGCCTTCAGCTCAGTGGAGAGTCTGCTTCTCCCTCTCCCTCCGCCTCGGCCTGCATTCATGCTCGCACTCTCTCTCTCCCCCTCTCAATTAAAGAAATAAAATATTAAAGAAAAAAAAGGAGGAAGACCTACAAATGGCCAACAGACGCATGAAAAAATGCTCGGCATTGTGTGGCATCACGGAAATACAAATCAAAACCACAGTGCCCTCACACCAGTCAGAACAACAGATGCTGGCGAGGATGCGGAGAAAGGGGAACCCTGGTGCACTGTTGGTGGGAACGTGAACTGGTGCGACCACTCTGGACAACAGTGTGGAGGGTCCTCAAGAAATTAAAAATAGAGCCACTCTATGACCCAGCAACTGAACTACTAGGTTTTTATCTAGAGGATCCAAACGTAGTGATCTGAAGGGGCACCTGCACCCCGATGTTTATAGCAGCAATGTCCAAAACAGCCAAACTATGGAAAGAGCCTAGAGGTCCATCAACAGATGAATGGATAAAGAAAAAGTGGTGTGCATACACAAACACACACACACAAATATTACTCAGCCATAAAAAATAGAAATCTTGCCACTTGCAACGATGTGAATGGAACTAGGGGGTATTATGCTAAGTGAAATAAGTCAGTCGGAGAAAGACAGTTATCATATGATCTTACTCATATGTGGAATTTAAGAAGCGAAACAGGATTATAGAGGAAGGAGGGAAAAATAAAACCAGGTGAAATCGGAGAGGGAGACAAACCATAAAAGACTCAATCATAGGAAACAAACTGAGGGTTGTGGGAGGGGAGGAGGGCGGGCAGGTGGCGTTAACTGGGTGATGTGTTTAGGAGGGCACGCAATGGAATGAGCAGTGGCTGTTACATAAGACTGATGCATCGCTGAACTCTTACCTCTGAAACTAATCTTAAAAAGCTTTCTAATACTTGAAGACGCTCTTGGTGAAAATAGTAGTTATCAGTGAATGTAACTCTTGATATCACGTAGTCTAATGTGTCAACTGCATATTTTAGTAAATTATCATTATCCAAATGATCAATACCTGAATAAAAGGTCCAAGGTAAAACACACACACACACACACACACACACACACACACACACACACACACACACACACACGAAACAGCTGTGATCTTTTAAGTATTCTGAAGCCCCAGCCGTCAGTCCATGACACTGTCAGAGTGATGCTGGTGTGGCGGATCCACATGGAGACCACAGTCAGCTCATTTAGGAGAATGGAGGCCTCGTCACCCTATTTGCTTCCAGGATGACTGATGAGGTGGTTTGGTCCTGTTCTGCCAGGTTGTAGTCACTGGTGGCACTTAGTAGATTCTAAGTCCAACATACATTTCTTCTCCTTAAGTCAACAGAATCAAAGACCAGTACAAGGTGTCCGTGCGCATCCCTCCTGACAGTGAGAAGAGCAACCTGATCCGCATCGAGGGGGACCCACAGGGCGTGCAGCAGGCCAAGCGGGAGCTGCTGGAGCTCGCCTCTCGGATGGTAAGACCTGCAGCCAGCCCCTGCCAGGAAGGAGCCTGAGTGCCTGTGTCTGTAGGGGGCTTCCGTGGACTGGCATTATTCTCACCCGCAGTTCTGAAGAATGGGAATCACCCAGCTTAGGAGCAGCTCTGATTTGCTGGGGCTCTGCAGCAGGGTTTTCCGCCTTGGCCAAACCCAGGTCTGCGATGTTTGAGGGACCAATTCTTGAAAGCACCCAGGTGGCTCCCACATACAGCTAAGGTTGATAATTCCTGCTGTGTGGTTGTCTGCAACTCTGGCGTTGGAGGGTGGGGACATGGGCCCTGTTCCCTGGGCTAAGCTGTCAGCACTGGTGTGTTTTTCTGGATTGTGTGAGTCAGATGCAGATAACCATGCAGCTGTGATTCTCCAGTTTGGCTGCATGTAGGGGTCACTGGGGTGCCTTTCAGAACCCAGAGTTCTACCTACTGCACGAGTGATGGTAGCTTAGCACAGACATGTGCAGAACATCAGGAAAGCCTCAGGCAGGGCCCCCATGTCTGCTGGCACTGGTGCCCAAGCCTGGAGCCCCACCTCAGAGGCCGCTTTTGTCGGTCGGCTTTCCCTTGTCCTCAGCTGCAAGCCAGCGTGTGTGGCCTCCTGCCATTCCCTGGCCATCCCTGAGTTCGGTCCTGGTGCCTTCCTGATTCAGCCAGCTCGCCTCCTGTCTGGCCAGGGCCCCTTGGTCTGGGCTGTCTTGTGTCTCTCTTGGACTCCTGAACCCTTGCTGCTTTGTCAGCCTGGTGCCAGTCTGATCCAGAATCTCCCCTGAGTTCTTTCAGACGGTTGACTGGTAGTGTGTCTTCCTTTACCCTGGTTCTGCTGCTGCTTTTGTATTGTGATATCTTAGTGCGACCCAGAGAACGGTGAGAACCATGCAAGTTCATTATTCTTTCTTACTAATCCACATGGAGCTGTGCTCTGAACCATGCTGGCCAGAAAGGATCCCTGCCTATCCTGCAGTGTTACGCCTCATGGTCTCTTGTTCTTGTCAGCACAGAAGCGCTCAGTGAGCTGCAGTGGTGATGAAGGCTATTTGCAGTAGCACTTTGAGCTAAAGGGTCCCGTGCTGGGTTGGTGGGTTGTACTTCCTTCCAGAGAATAACGCCCAGCCAGTGTTGGAGAGAGCAGCTGTCCCCTAGTGGCTGGTGACTCCTGGGGATGCCACAGGGCGGTGCTGTGCTCCCCGGGCTTCCGGGAGCCTCCGGCTGTAGTGTCGTCTACTTGAATTGTGTTTTTAGGAAAATGAGCGCACCAAGGATCTGATCATTGAGCAGAGATTTCATCGCACAATCATCGGGCAGAAGGGTGAACGTATCCGTGAAATTCGTGACAAGTTCCCAGAGGTAAAGGTTTCCCAATGGCATTCTTCAGCCCTCTAGGAGTGATTGATTGGCACTTAGAGATAGTATTTTAGAATTCAGTCTTTACCGATAACTGAAATTGAATTTGTGATGATTTGTTCCAGGTTATCATCAACTTTCCAGACCCAGCACAAAAAAGTGATATTGTTCAACTCAGAGGGCCCAAGAATGAGGTGGAAAAATGCACAAAATACATGCAGAAGATGGTGGCAGATCTGGTAGGGGGATGTTTCCCGCCCTTTGTTGGGTTGGCGCTGCCGGTGGCAGAGAGACCTAGGGGTGTGTCCCGTCGGAACCCCTGCTTTAGGGGGCACACTCAGACACCGGCTTGGTCTGCCATCGACGGAGGGGTGCCACCTGTCTTAACCACAGGTGCTTAGACTGGCCGACAGCTGTTAGGAACTTCAGTGTTCCGTGGAATTCAAGTGGGCTGCCAGGCTCCTTGTTTCCCTGAGGGATCCTCAGATGTCTGGGTAAACTGTCCCATCCAGTGAGGACAGAGATTGGCACAGGCAGTATGGGAAGCCATTTATTGACTTGCTATTTTCTTAAGCTGGAATGGGAACGAGCAGTTTAGAAAGTGTCCGGAGGGGGGTTATTGACGGGAAGGCCGCGGATGGTCTTATGCTTCTATGTTTCTCACGGGTCTTGCACTGAGCTCGCTGCGGCCGCGGATGGCTGATGGGGGCGTTTCCAGCACGGCACTTGGTCACGCTGCCGAGGCGTGCTGGGATTCCCAGGAGTGGCTGGGTCTGTGTGCTCTGGGCTTACCTTTCTCAGCTGGCCAGGACTCTCCTCTACCCAGAGTGTCCGGTGAGGGCGCCCGACACATTGCTTCTGGACTATGGAACTTGCACTGACCACGTGACAGGTTCTGTGGGGAGCCCACTTTTTATAATGGTGGCTTTGCATCCGTCAACAGTGGCATGCCAGGTTAGCACATCCCCCATCTAAAGGTCAGAGGTCCTAGTGGGAGACAAGCAGGATCCAAGTGTGTGTGTGCCAATAGCAAATCCTATCATTTAATACTCCCTCACGGATGAAGGGACCCGTCACTGTCCAGCATGATGGCTAATGGTGCCGCCTCTTTTGTTTTTAAGGTGGAAAACAGCTATTCAATTTCTGTTCCAATCTTCAAACAATTTCACAAGAACATCATTGGGAAAGGAGGCGCAAACATTAAAAAGGTGACCAGCCAGCTTGTCCCCTGAATCTTGGCTCCCCTCAGCCTGCCCCCAAAGCCCTATGCCATTCTGGCTTAATGTTGAAGGAGGGAGCCTTACTTTCCAGCCCTGGGTTCTAGGTGTCTCAGACGGGAAGTCCCTTCTCATGGTCCCCTGTCTCCTTGTAGATTCGGGAAGAAAGCAACACTAAGATCGACCTTCCAGCAGAGAATAGCAATTCAGAGACCATTATCATCACAGGCAAGCGAGCCAACTGTGAGGCTGCCCGGAGCCGCATCCTGTCCATCCAGAAAGACCTGGTAATGGGTGTTGTGTGGCAGGGCGTGCCCCGGGCTCCCCGTGGTCCGGTCTCATCAGCTCTCCCCACCGCGGTGCAGGCCCGTGGCCGGCCTCCTGTCACCCGCCCGGGGCTGTGCTCACCACGAGGCCTGAGCAGTAGCAGTGGATTCGAGTGCTTGGAAATCATCCTGTCCTGAAGGCCTAACAATCATTTGTTTTTTTCAATTTTTGAAAAATCTGCATGTAAGAAGCTGCGTGTCGAAAGTGTGCAGTTTGATAAGTTTTCACCCGCGTTGTCCACGCGTGGACTCTCCACAGTCGGCACAGTGAGCGGGTCGGGCACCCTGGAGACGTCCTCGCGCCCCTTTGCAGCACCTCCCTCTGTCCGGCCAGCCCTTTGTTGGCGCTCGGCCGCCCTGGGTCGTGGGGGCCCCTGCGCGCTGGTGCTTGCTCCCGCCGCTTGAGCTCTGCGCGCTCAGGGCAGCTGGCTGAGACGCATCCGTGCCGTCCAGGCGTCCGTCCGTTTGATTTTGCTGCTGGGCGATAGGTCCCTGGCGTGCCCAGATCATCTTCCTTGTCGCCTAAGATCGGCAGCTTTTCTTTCAAGGGGTTTTTATTTTATCTGGGTTGTCAAGGTTTTTAGCATCAAGTTTTTCATGATATTCCCATACCGTGCTGGTGTCTTTCACGTTCCTGATATGTGTCATTTGTGTCATTATAAAATTACCATCTTTTACTCCCGATAGTAGTCTTTGCTCTAAAATCTATTTTTTCTCATTAAATTGGGGTTTTTTGTTTTTGTTTTTGGCAGCTTGCTTTTTCTATTCAATCTTAAAGATTTTATTCATTTATTAGAGAGTGAGTAGGGGGAGGAGCAGCGAGCTCCGTGCCGTGTGCACAGCCCATCGCGGGGCTTGAGCCCACGACCCTGAGATCATGAGCTGAGCCAAAATCAAAAGTCAGACCTTAACCGACTGAGCCACCCAGGCTCCCCAGGCTCTGCCTTTTAAACGGAGATGTTTACGTTTAACTACACTAGTAAATCTGTGTATTCTGTATTATGTTACCTATTCTATTACGTGTATTTAGTAAATGTAATATCAGTTTTTTATCTTTAGAATTGTGGAAAATACACGTAACAAAATTTACCACCTTCATGTACAGCCCTGGGGCATGCAGCGCATTCACACTTCTGTGTCTCCTCCGTCGCCATCGCCTGCTGGCACGTTCCCATAGCCCCAAATAGAAGCTGTACCTGCAGCCCTGCCCCCCCCCCGCCCCACCATGATGGCTTCACCGAGCTGTCTTGCATTGGTTTTCTCTTTGCCCCCTACTCTGTTCTCTTTTTCTGCCTGCTTTTGGATTTAAGACAGTTCTCTTAGTCCTCATCTCCTTTTTTGGCTTATCGGATATAACTGACTTTTATGGGGGCTTTAGGGTTTTTAGTGCACGTCCTCCACTTAGGCCGTCTCCAAGTGACTTGGTGCTGGTCGCAGTGCAGCCTGGGAAGCTGTGAGCCCCGTTTATCACCCAAGCCCCTGTGGCCATGTCCCCGGCCCCACACGGTGCTGTTTCACACTGGCTTCTTGCGCTCAGGATTAAGTAGTAAGTCGGCTCATATGGTCAGAGTGTGTCCTGTTCTGTGAGGAAGTGCCAGACGGTCTTCCAGCGAGGCTGTGCCCTTCCGTGCTCCCAGCGGCAGACCTCAGACTGGAGGTTTTCGTTCAGGACTTAGGACTCTGCTGCAGGGCCTTCCCGGCGTTTCTGAGCACATGTCTGAGGTCCTCCTTGGCCTCACTCCTCTGCACAGACTCCCTCTGGCTGCATTTAGGGTCGTATCACACGGGCAAACCTTGTGCAAGTTATGTGTCCGGGTGTCCTTTTTTCATGTTGCTTAGAGTTCACTGAGCTGCTTGGATGCAAAGACTTTAGCGTTGTCAAATTTGGGAAACCTGGGGTCATTACTGATTTATTGATTTGATTTTTTAGAGAGTATGTGCATGAGCAAAGAGAGAGGGAGAGAGAGACTCTCAAGCAGACTCCCCGCTGTTTGTGGAGCCTGCGGGGCTCGAGCTCACGACACTGAGATCATGACCTGAGCCAAAATGAAGAGTCAGATGCTCAACCGACTGTGCCCCCAGGCGCCCCTGGAGTCATTATTAAGTAGTATTTTTCTGTCCTGCCCGTCGGGGACTCCAGTTATTTGGGTCTTGGCCGGCTGGAGGTGGCGCTGTGTGATTCACCGGTATGTTACTTGCTTGGGTGGAAAGGAGGAGTATTGTCCCCCATCAGTTTCTTTCAATTCATTAGTTTTCTGCAGTGTCTGATCTGCCAGTAATCCCAGCTAGTGTATTTCGCATTTTAGACATTTTCACCTGTAGAAGTTCAGGTGCAAGATTTCGTTTTTATACTTGACATGCCCAGTGTTTGTTTTTACCATGTGCACGGTCGTGAAAATACCTGTTGTCATGTTCTCGACCCACTGGTTCTAGTGTCTGTGTGACTTTTGGGCTGTTTTCTGTTCTTTCCTCACTGAGTGGTTTCTCCTGTTTCTTTGAATGTCTGGATTTTTTTTTGTCAGATGCCAGAAATTAGGATGTCTGCTTGGATGGACGCTGGATATTTTTGCATTCCTATCAATGTCTGTGAGCTTTGTTAATGTACTTTGAGATGGTTTGCTCCTTTTCAGACTTGCTCTTAAGACATGTGCCTGGTCTGGGGGGTTCCCACTCCTGACGTGAGGCTTCCTGTACCCGGTGTCCTGGAGCATTGAAGGGCTGTGCACTGCAGTCCCTTCCCCTGGTGACGTCCGCGTGGGAGCGTCTCCAGTTCACGGGGCTCCCACCAGTCCTGGTCTCCCCAGACTGTCGGCTCTGTGTCCTTGATGCAGGGACTCAGCCAGGGGACTGTCATCATGCTCACCTTGCTTGCTTCCCGTCTGCAGTGTCTTGAACCCCATTGTTTCTCATGGGAGATAAATCTGGGCCCTGTTGTCTCTCCTTGACCAAGGCAGGGTTTTAATAGGAAAGGCTGACGATCCGTGGGCCTCTCCATTGTGTCTCTGCCTTATGGTGTGATGTGAAGACGTTGTTCCTGTGCTGTGTGAACTGCCTTACCCCCCCAGCCCTCATCCCCACACGCGGACCTACATGCACAAGGGCTCCCGGCCCCTCTGCAGCGGGCGCGCGGCCGTGTGTCCTGCCCCTCACAGACTGTGTCATTTCAGGCCAACATAGCCGAGCTGGAGGTCTCGATTCCAGCCAAGCTGCACAACTCCCTCATCGGCACGAAGGGCCGCTTGATCCGCTCCATCATGGAGGAGTGTGGCGGGGTGCACATCCACTTCCCGGTGGAGGGCTCGGGGAGTGACACAGTTGTCATCAGGGGCCCCGCCTCGGACGTGGAGAAGGCCAAGAAGCAGCTCCTGCACCTGGCTGAGGAGAAGGTGAGCTTCACGCCCAGGAGGAACGGCTCTGCGTCTCTCCCTGGCTAGAAATCCTTACCCCGTCGTGGTGGTGGGTCAGAGAATTGCTGCAGACACCTGTTTGTGTCT
Organism: Ailurus styani; assembly: GCA_002007465.1. NCBI lineage: Eukaryota > Metazoa > Chordata > Mammalia > Carnivora > Ailuridae > Ailurus > Ailurus styani. The sequence continues at coordinate 390,987 of LNAC01000654.1, read as the reverse complement.
TTGGTTTTGCCACTGCTGAGCAAAGGGCCTTGGCAGGTCGAATGCCTGCTTAAACAATATAGAAAATTTGCTGTTTGGCTTAGTGGTTTTTTTGTTTTGGGGGTTTTGAGATTTTATTTCTTTGAGATCAAGAGCGTACAAGCAAGGGGAGCAGCAGAGGGAAAGGGAGAACCAGGCTCCCAGCTAAGCACGGAGCCCAATGTGGGCCTCGATCCCTTAACCCCAGGATCATGACCTGAGCCGAAGGCAGACGCTTAACCAGACTGAGCCCCCCCCCCCCCCCCCCCCAGGCCTCTGGGTTTTTTTNTAACACACACTTTTCTTAGTGTGTACTTCTGAGTTTTGATGAGCATAAACAAAGTCATGTGACCACCACTGCAATGAAAATGTTTTGGCCGTCACCCCCTGAAATTCTGCGTTGAGTCACCTTTACCCCTTTGTCAGAACCCATGTGTGGGTCTGTTTCTGGACCCTGCTGTGTTCCTGTGACTCCGTAGGGAGGCTTGGCTGGGAGAGCCTCAGCTTTGCGCTCTTTCACACTGCTCTGGCCGCTCTGTATCTTTGCCCTTCTGTGCGCATTTGGAACCAGCTTACCAGTTTCTAGGGCGAAATCCTGCTTGCATTTGGACTGGGACTGTGTTGAATCTAAGGATCAAATTGGGGAGAATTGACAGCTCAGAAGTTGGCGTTTTCTAAGCTGTGTTCTTAGGTTTTAAGTCTTTGGTTTTTCATTGGTGTTTTGTAGTTTTTAGCATGTAGATCTCATTCCTATTTTGTTCGATTTAAATCCTCACTATTTTGCTTTTTAGCACTGTTGTAAATGGTAATTTTTAAATTCATTTTAATTTTCAGTTACTGTAGCATGTAGAAACATATCTGACATTTTTATATTGGCTTTGTCTTACGCATCTGGTTTAAAGTTCAGTTATCAGTTCCGGTAACATTTTTCTGTGGATTCTTGTGAGCTTTCTGTGTGACACACACCGTCTGTGAACAGGTGAATTCTTTCTTGCTCATGCGTACGACTGCAGGTTGGTCTTACTGTGTCTCTCAGGCCTCCAGCACGGTGTTGAGAAGCCATGCTTCGTGGGTGAACTTTGGGGAGAGTGCCAGTCCCTCACCAGTGTGTGGGAAGTGAGCTGTGGCAGTGGTAACCGAAGATGCTCTCAGGTTGAGCAAGTTCCTTCTGTTACAGGTTTGCTGAGAGCTGCAGCGGGAACTGGGGTGGGACTTTGTAGGAGGCTTTCTCTGTGTCTGTTGATACGACAGTGTAGTTTCTCTTTTTTTAGCATATGTATTCGTATTTTCAGGGGTTTTGTGGGGTTTTGGTTCTTTTGAAGTTTAACCAACCTTGCTTTTCTGGGACGAGCCCCACTTGGTTTTGGTGTACTATCCTTCATCATTTTGCTGGCCTGGGCTCACCTAGCTCGTTAGCTTTTTAGTGATGTTGCTCTTTGCCAGTGTCTGTGTCTGAAGACGAGAAGATTCTCTTGGAGGTGTTTGGGAAACCAGCATTTAAGAGACAACAGAGTTCATTTGCTTATTACTATTTAGCATGTTGGCGAACTTTTTCTTATCCTTTGTGTTTTTTCGTGCTTGCGTGCCAGGTTCCAGAGTACAGGGAAGGCGAGGAGATGGCATTTCGTGGGTCTGAGTCAGCCTAGAGGTGCATGTGCGGTCCTGGTGAATCTGCCAGAGGGGCTGGCGTCCTCTACGAGGTCATCATGTCGGGGCCTTTGCTGGGGCCTGGCTTCTTGCTGTCACATGAGGGCCTTGGTCGGCTGAGGTGGCTCCAGGCTTGCGAGGGCGCCTTGCTGCAGGGGTGCCATGCCCGGGGGTGGGGCTGGCAGTCCCATGGGCGTACCTGCTGTGCGGGTGCGCCCGGCCTCCCCCAGCACCCCGAGGCTGTTCTCGCCTAGTCCGCTCTATAGGTGGAGAGCAGCTTGCGGGGGGTTGGGTCACTGCTGGTAAGTGGTAGGACTAGGGCTAGGAATGCACATGCTCTGAGCCGTCTGGGTGTCTGCACAGCGAGGAGGCTGGAAGTACTTCCTGTCTGGGTATCCGCCCCTTTGTTTTGGTGAGGCTTGATAGCTGCAGTCCATTGTTCTCTGGTTCCTCTTACTCAGCTGCTCAGGGGACCGGGCAGGTAGCTTCAGGCCAGTATGTGGGGTTGCTTTCCACAGCAAACCAAGAGTTTCACCGTCGACATCCGCGCTAAGCCAGAATACCACAAGTTCCTTATTGGCAAAGGGGGTGGCAAAATCCGCAAGGTGCGTGACAACACTGGAGCCCGCATCATATTCCCAACGGCTGAGGACAAGGATCAGGACCTGATCACCATCATAGGGAAGGAGGACGCTGTTAGGGAGGCCCAGAAGGAGCTGGAGGCCCTCATCCAGAACCTGGTAAGGTCCAGGGGCAGCTGCACCTGGGTTGTCCTGTCGAGCTTGGTTGGCAGAGTCATTTACTGTCCCCCCCCCCCATGCCGCAGGATAACGTGGTGGAGGACTGCATGTTGGTGGACCCCAAGCACCACCGCCACTTTGTCATCCGGAGAGGCCAGGTTTTGCGGGAGATCGCCGAAGAGTATGGCGGGGTGATGGTTAGCTTCCCACGCTCTGGCACACAGAGCGATAAGGTCACCCTCAAGGGTGCCAAGGACTGTGTGGAGGCGGCCAAGAAGCGCATTCAGGAGATCATCGAGGACCTGGTAAGCGCCGGGGGGGTGGCGGGATTCTGGGCCCCAGCAGCCGGGGCCAGGCCAGTGGCGAGGGGCTCCCACGGCCCTGTAGGGGGCTCCCCCGGCCGGGCTGGGCTCTCGGCCTCCGGCCCTCGGCCTCACCGTTGGTGAGAATACTGCTCCTAACAGCAGCTTTTTAAAACGTGGGATGAAATGCAATTTGTACGAGGAATCCGTCTCTTGTCTCCAAAGGGAAGAAAAGAGATGAAAGGGGAGGGCCTGTCAGAGCAGATCCCCACGGAAACACACTGGGGTTTCTAAACCAGCCCTGCCGGCGCCCCCCCGCTGCGGCCTGGGAAGCCCTGCCCCGTCCCGCAGTCCCCACGCCGCCTCCCGGTGTCACAGCCACGGCGTTTGCCGTCCCTGCTCACGTGGCCGCTATTGAGGGACAGCACCTAGCGGAGCAGGAGGTGCGGGCTCTGCGTCCAGACACAGGAAACGGCTGTAGTCCCAGCACGGGGCGGCCGCGAGCCTCGGGGCCATTTTGTGCAGACGCGTCCTGTTGGGTCCTGGCCCAGGGCCCTCCTCTGCGCCGTCGCGTTTGGAGCCCTTGAGGGGTCTGTGGAGCACCGAGTGGCGGTTGGTGAGGATGTGCACTGACCCGAAGCAGTTAATCTCTCTTTTCCTTTCTTGCTCTGCCCCGCACCCCCACCCCTCCCCAGGAAGCCCAGGTGACCATAGAATGTGCCATACCCCAGAAGTTCCATCGCTCTGTCATGGGCCCCAAGGGCTCCAGAATCCAGCAGATTACTCGGGACTACAATGTTCAGATTAAGTTCCCAGACAGAGAGGAGAACCCAGGTGGGTCCCAGCGGTGAGCTCCGTCCAAGTGGGGAGACAGGAGGTGTGTGAACAGGCCCCCCGCCCCGGGGACTTCTGGGGCTCCTCTGGCAGGGGGGCTCTGTCGGTCGCTGCCGGGCGACGGGGGCCCGCAGAGGCTTGCCGCGGGTGACGAGGCTGAGGAGGCAACGCCCCCGCAGCCTCTGAAACAGGAGAGCCCCCACCCCCGAGTTAGGTTCTGGGGCTTCTCACGGGCCGCAGGTGACGGGGGGGATAGGGTCACTTCCGCTCTGCCCACTACGGCTGCACCCCTACGTGGTGGGTCTCGTCCCTTGAGCGGCAGGCAGCCCCTGGCTGCCCTTCTGCCGCAGTCCCTCTGCTCCAGTGTCCTTGTCGCTTGGCTCTGCGTGGGGTGGTGGGCGGTCACGAGGGGACGTGCCCGAGGAAGGGACTCAGAGCTGACTCTCTCAAGACCTGCCTCCCGCTCGGGCTGCAACCAGGTGTGTCCTCTTCGTCGACTGGCCTCGGTGGGCGACTGTGGAGCCTCCTGGGTCCACTCCGTGCGCTCCGTCCTCTCCAGAGCTGGTCGTGGCCACTGAAGCGCCGCTCTTGCCCGGAGTGGTCGGCCTGTTTTGAGTACACGGCGGGGGGGGCAGCTGCGTGGGATGAAGATGTATTTTCTATACTTGTTATCCAGGTTCCGTTTTTCTCTTCCCCCCGTTGACGCGCACATTTTTTCCTAAGTCGTTCGAGTGTACTTTTCAAACTTGTTTTTAGTAGTTTTTTTCTTAAGAGTAAGAACAATTTTTTAACGTCATTTGCAGTAACTGGGGGCCATCCATCATCAGAATCACGTGACCTAACAGTGTGTGGTAGTGTTCTCGAACTTAGTCAGCGTTTAGATTTTGCCACTTTGCAAAGTGTCTGCAGAGTCCAACCTTCCCCCACATTGGGTTCAGGGCTGTGGTTGCTTTCATGTTTGGGTGCACAGCTGGTCCCCCCCAGCCGGCTTCTGTGTCACGTGTCATGTCCCTTGAGGCTTGCTCGCTTGCTTCCTGCTGTAAGAAGCTGGGGCAGGCTCCCCTCCTCCCTCCCAGCCTGTGGCGCAGGCCCCTCCCCACGGCCGTGTTCCAGCCCCGGGGCTTGGTCTCTAGTCTTGTGGCCCTTGAGACGCAGTGTGTGCCCTCCCCACACCTCCCATGCACCAGCCTCCAAGGTAGCCAGCTCCACCCGAGGCAAGGAGGTGAGCTCACAGCCTCCCGGGAAGCCAGGCGCGTGGGGGTCAGCACGTGGGGGTGCTTCCCAAGTGTTCGCACGAAGGGTGCCCAGTCAGCACTGTGAGCTGCCCCCACCCCGTCTCCCCAGTTCACAGCATAGAGCCGCCGGTCCAGGAGAACGGCGACGACGCCGGAGACGGGAGGGACGCCAAAGAGGCCGACCCCGGCTCCCCCAGGAGGTGTGACATCATCATCATCTCCGGCCGGAAGGAAAAGTGTGAGGCCGCCAAGGAAGCCCTCGAGGTGGGTGCAGCCTGCTGCCAGCTGCCCTCGTGGCAGCACGTGCCTGGACCTAGCCGTGGGCCGGCCACACCAGCCCGGGGGCCCCGAGCCCGGCACCTGGGGGCTGCCGACGGGCAGCTGACACGTTTCAGCGACAGCAGGGGGATGCGGTCCCCAGCCTCGGTTTCCTTTTCTGTCACGTTGTGAACCAGATCTGTCTCGGACTTGTGAGGACAAGTCCTTTGGGGAGTGAGTACTTACCCGAGTGCTGGCTTCCTGCCGGGCAGCACAGCGCGCAGGACAGCGCTTTCGTGGGCTGGCCAGGCGAGCAGCAGGAATCTGTCGTGTGTCCTGGGGCTGAGGGCTGTGGGGGGTCGGGCCAGTGTCCCCTCCGGTCACCTCTGAGACCCACAGCCTGTCCCCGACGTGAGTCCGGGAGTCAGGGCTGGCGTCTGCGTCTGATCCCCCCCTCCCCACTCCCCCTCTGTAAGCCTCAAATGGCTCTGTGCTGCCTGGATTCGGTTTGTTCTATTTCTTGAAGTGGCTTGTCACGTTTAAGAGCATAAGCTTGGGGTGAATGTCTGAAAGTTTGCTCTGTTGGCATTAATCTTAAAAAAATGGATTCCGTGGTTTTGTTTTTGTTTTTGTTTTTGTTTCATTTTGTTTTGAGAGAGCACAAGCAAGCGAGGGGAGGGGCAGAGGGAGAGGGAGACTCCCAAGCGTGGAGCCCAGTGCAGGGCTTGATCCCAGGACCCTGAGATCATGACATGAGCCGAAATCCAGAGTCAGACACTTAACCGACCACCACCTAGGCATCCCTGGATTCCATGTTCTTTTTTGTGTCTTCTAGTGAGTTAAAAGCCCGGGTGGTGGTCTCAGTTTAGGAAGAAAAGCATGGAAGTTTTCGGGAAGCTCCCTGTAATTCTCACAGGGTCACCCTGCTCCCCGCTGGCTCTCGGGCCTGCCCCTGACCGTCTTCCCCGCAGGCGCTGGTTCCTGTCACCATCGAAGTGGAGGTGCCCTTTGACCTGCACCGGTACATCATTGGGCAGAAGGGGAGTGGGATCCGGAAGATGATGGACGAGTTTGAGGTACCCTGGTTTGCGGTCTCTCATGGGAGCCCGTGTGGGGTGGGAGCCCTCCCGAGTGCCTCTGGCGGGCTGCCCCCGTCTCGGTCCGGGAGCCCGTCTGCATCGGGTCCCTCCTGTGTCCGCGCAGGTGAACATCCACGTGCCGGCGCCGGAGCTGCAGTCCGACATCATCGCCATCACTGGCCTGGCTGCGAACTTGGACCGGGCCAAGGCTGGCTTGCTGGAGCGCGTGAAGGAGCTGCAGGCTGAGCAGGAAGACCGGGTGGGTGTCCGCTGGGCCACGGGGACGTCCTGCAGAGCCGCGGCCCTTGGCCTTCATCCCGCTGCAGTGTCACGAGCACCCTGGCCACGCTGCAGCCAGGTTGGCCGGGTGGCCCAAGGACCCGGCCAGCCTTGTCACGGTTTGTGTCCAGTGGCCTTTCTTCAGACGCAGTGTCGTTGGGCATGGCACTTTTCTCTTCCACGTAATAGCAGCAGGGTTAGATTTCCCGTTAGCCCTTTTTTCCCAAAGTAAACATGCCACGTTGTGGTGCCTCCAGCCAGACAGGAAAGGTAAGGTTGGAGAGGCCTGGGAGCCGTTGCTGCGAAAGACCCCCAGACGTGAGTGATGTGGTCCAGGGTGGGCGTCTGTGGGCCCACGTGGACCTTCTCACTGCACAGTTTCCCTGCTTCGGGGAGGGTTCAAGACCTACCTCTCCTCTGTAGAACTGGGGTTGGAAGGGTTTCCTGGGTGGTCCGCAGTGAGGCTGGCTGTTGTCCCCTCCTGAAGCCCTGGGACAGAGTACGTGGGTCATGGGTTTCCTACTGTGGGGGACTTCCTGAATGTGGTTCTAGCGGTCTCAGCCTCTAACCATGGGTGTCCCAGACTGGCTGGCCTGCTTTTGTGCCCCAGCCTTGAAAGAGCCTCCCCCAACAAAGAACATTTTTATATTTACTCGTCAGATCCCTATTAAGCCAATTAGAAAATTGAGCTCAGAGCTTGCCACTCGCCACTTGCTGTGCCAGCCTCGTCGGTGCCTGAGCGGTCCTTTCTGAAGGGTCTGTTTACTTGCTTACAGGCAGGTCCTTGAGGTGCCGGGGCGGGGTGACACAGAGGCTAACAGGAAAGCCGTGTCTTATTTTTGTCACCGGGGATACTTTTGGGGTCCGGGACAAGAAGGCGGGGCGGGGGTGTAGCACGTGTCTGCGAGTGATGGTGATGGTCAGCCTTGCACAACTCCACCTTTGTCTCATCTGTAGGCTTTAAGGAGCTTTAAGCTGAGCGTCACTGTGGACCCTAAATACCATCCCAAAATTATTGGGAGGAAAGGGGCAGTGATTACACAAATCCGCCTGGAGCACGATGTGAACATTCAGTTTCCCGATAAGGACGACGGGGGCCAGGTGAGAATGCTCTGTTGCTGGAGCGTTTGGGGGCAGGTGCACTCTTGTAACCTCGTCCTGACCTGGGAGCAGTGAGCCGGCAAGCTTAGGGTGTGCCCAGAGCGGTGGGAGAGGGCGGAGTGCAGAGTGACAGGTCTCTGAGAATCAGATTTGGGCTCGGGCTTTGGGCACTGTCTGGGTCTGTGTCAGCCTGCATCGCCGTGTGTACCTGGGGCACCTGTCCCCTGCCCACTGGGTCATCCTGGCAGGCAAGCTGGGGCTCCAGCTGGGCCCCTCCCACACCGTCGTCCCCGCAGGTGCAGCCCATCATGCCCCTGCCTGTCTTCCTCTTGGCTCCCGTAGGGGCCCCTTCCAGCACAGCCTTGCACACAGTAGGAGCGCAGTCTCTGTCTCTCCTCCAGTGGCACGCAGCAGAGCACCCAGAAACGGTTTGCTAGAATCTTCGGCCAGCAAATCCCAACACGCCTCTCTCAACTCTGGCCTTTCAGCCCTGCATCCACGCACTGTGGCAGGCCGTCCGCCTGTACCTTCCTTCTCTCCCTGGCCCGCGCTCGTGAGCCGCACACTTATCTGAGTTCACAGAGGCAGGCAGGCCTGTAGGGGCTCACCCTGCGGCCCCCGCCTCTCCTGGCTGCCTCCTGCCTGGTCCTACCTTCCCCAAGTGTGTCCTTCGGTCTGCCTCTGCCTTTCCAACAAACATGTTTACGCTGCTGTTCTTTTTTATTTTTTGTGGTGTTGGTGTTTTTTTACGTGAGCTATACGCCCAGTGTGGGGCTTGAATTCACGACCCTGAGGTCAAGAGTCATCTGCTCTTCCAACTGAGCCAGCCAGGCGCCCTTCTAACTTTAACTTTCAGTGTTTTTATTTTTTTTTTGTTTAAGATTTTATTTATTTGAGAGGGAGAGTGTGAGCAAGAGCCCAAGAGCAGACACAGGGAGAAGCAGACTCCCCACTGAGCAGGGAGCTGGACGTGGGGCCCCATCCAGGACTCTGAGATCATGACCTGAGCCACCCAGGCACCTGTAGTTTTTAATGTGTTTAATTCTGAGACTTCAGCTCTTTTAAACTCCTCACCTTCAGTACGTTTATTTCCTTCAACTTTCTTATGTAAACATCACAGTCGTTAATTTGGTGTTCAGACCACTGTGGTTAACGTTCCACGAGCTGAAGAGGGTCGACGGCCACATTTTCTTCATAGGCAGCTTTTTCCTGGGAGGCTCGTGCTTCTGTTGGTGAAGTGTTCTGGTCTGTGTCTGTCTGGCGAGGCGCTCTTCGGCCGGTGGCGGGCTCTGGGCACCGCATCGGGGGCCGGGGGTGCACGGGGGGGACTGGCTGCTGCTCGGCAGTCTCCTGAGGTCTTTGTGGCCTCTTCTGGGCAGGGCTTGAAGTTCCTGCTCTTGTGCTCTGTTTCCAAGCGTTCCCGTTCTCTGGTCCTTTGTGTTCCATTGCTCTTCTGTAGGCGTAGTGTGTTCTCTCACCTTAGAGTGTGGCTCACGGGGGCGATGCTGTGTTCACGTGTTCTTTATGCCTTGAGTCACGTCTGTGTGCTGCCCGCGCTCCAAGTGTGCCCTCGCCTGCCCCCGTGCATGTAGGACTCTTGAAGGCTCCTGGGCGGGGGCGAGCTGTGGCTGTGGAGTGGCGGCCACAGTGTCTGGAACCTTCTCTCCAGGTCGGTCTCTCCAGCCTAGACAGCCTCCAGATGCAGGGCCTGGGTCCCCGACACTGTGCCCCCACCTGCACTTGTTTTTGTGTGCACGTCCCCTTTCTTTTCCCACCCGTGTCTTTTTGGTGGGGGTGAGGGAGGGGTGGGGTGGGGAGGGAGTGGGCAGGAGCTAATAGGTGGTGTTGACCTGTGTCAGGTTAGCACCTGAGGTTCTTTCCTAGCTTTTTTCTGTTCTGAGTGGGTCAGTGTTCACCCTGAAGGCGAGGCCTGCCTCGCTCAGCCAGTGCTGAGGCTTGTCACCTCACAGAACTGCGGCTGCGGGGTCGAGGCTCCCAGCCTGGAGTTTCCGGGGGACGTCCCCTCTTCTGACTGCTTGTTTTTGTCTCAGCCCCAGGACCAGATCACCATCACAGGGTATGAAAAGAATACAGAAGCTGCCCGGGATGCCATATTGAAAATTGTGGGTGAACTTGAACAAATGGTTTCTGAGGATGTCCCGCTGGACCACCGCGTTCACGCCCGCATCATTGGCGCCCGTGGCAAAGCCATCCGCAAAATCATGGATGAATTCAAGGTGGGTCCCCGGCGCAGCCGTGAAGGGACATCATGAAGTCCTGGAAGCTTGGTGGGTGTGCTGGGGTGCGTGCTTCCCACGGGCTAGTCGAGGGGTCCGGTCTTCTGCCTCAGCTGCTGACCGCACTTAGGGTCTGGAAGGGAGACCTCTGGCGCTCCCGTGCCTGTCCCTGAGTCGGTGAGGAGGTGCACAAGCCACAGCCGTGTGTTGTTGACGGCGTTGGGCAGTGTCCTGCCCTGATCGCAGGAGGGGCACCCCCACAGGGCACCAGCGGCTTCTTTGTCTGTCGTGTCATGCTCAGCTCTGACATACAAGACCTTTGCCTCCTGAAAACAAGGTTAACTTGGGAAAAGTTCACTGGAAATGCACCATCTCCAGCCACACATCACCACGAGCCTCTGGCCAAGAGATCCTAGGTGGAGGCTTCCCAGCCCCCTCAGCTGCTGTGTGTGCTCCTTCCAGGTGGACATTCGCTTCCCGCAGAGCGGAGCCCCAGACCCTAACTGCGTCACCGTGACGGGGCTCCCAGAGAACGTGGAAGAAGCCATCGACCACATTCTCAACCTAGAGGAGGAATACGTGAGTTGTGACCGGGCAGAAGGCCTGGACCCGGGACCCCCTGCCTCTCATGGGCCTGCGGTTACAGCACGGCAGTGTGCCTTTGCTCCCGGAGGCATGCCGGGGGCGGGGTCTCCCCTGAGCGAGCCCGGCCTTGGTGCGTGCCTGCTGCAGACTCAGCCCCACCCCGCCTGTGCCCACAGCTGGCTGACGTGGTCGACAGCGAGGCCCTGCAGCTGTACATGAAGCCGCCGCCCCACGAGGAGTCCAAAGCGCCATCCAAGGGCTTTGTGGTCCGGGACGCTCCCTGGACCGCGAACAGCAGCGAGAAGGTGAGACGCCGTCCTGCCCTCCGTGTGCCCCGGGACGGGGAGCGCCCGCAGGCGGCACTTACCGCTCGGCCGGGGGGCTGCTCAGGTGGGAGCCCCGGACTGAAGCTGTGCACTCTTTCCCCTACAGGCCCCTGACATGAGCAGCTCCGAAGAGTTCCCCAGCTTTGGGGCTCAGGTGGCCCCCAAGACCCTCCCATGGGGCCCCAGACGATAATGATCAAAAAGCAGCAACCTCTCCAGTCTGCTGACCCCAACCCCACCACACATGGTTTCTTTCAATCTGACCCAGCAGCTGGACCCTCCGTAAATTGTTGCCGCTTCCCCCTCCCCGAGGTCTCGCAGTGAAGCCAGGCGCGCCAGCCCCCGCGTGCGCGCAGGATCTGTTCCCTGACGCCTTTGCTGTGGGGCGGCTCTCCGCTGTTGTGAACACTAACCGAGGTAATTGGACATTTCCCTGCCAGCGTCCGGGCTCATCCAGCATGTCAGCAGGGCTCTGGCCTCCACTAGGAGAGCGCCACAGCTGCGGCTGCGTCGACTTCCTGTGTCATGACCTCAGGAAATAAATGTCCTTGACTTTGTAAAAGCCAAAACGTTTGCCCTCTTCCTTTCCCACCTCCTTTCCTCCCTCTGCCTGCTGTCCAGACCCTCCTTGTCAAATGCAATCCGCCTTCTTCCAGCTGCCAAAAAGCCCCCTTAGCCCAGACCGCAGGGTGGGGAGAAAGGCCCCGTTGGCACACTGGGAGCGCCCGGACCAAAGGACGGCTGCGGTGGAGCCTGAGGGGACCAGGAAGGCAGAAGGGTGACCCGGGTTCTCAGGCTGTCCTGGCTTTACACATGTGGGGTCCGAAAGCACCAGGGGTCTCCACCCCTGCACCACTCGGCGCTGGAGACCCCAAGTCTGGTGAGCGAAGCCTGGAGGCCAGGCCGCCCGTCTCCGTGTGGGTCCCCTGAGAAACGCGGGCACAGGGAGAGGGGAGCCGGCAGAGCCGCGGGGGAC
>LNAC01000654.1:347858-365748 GCA_002007465.1 Ailurus styani | reverse complement strand
GGCGAGCCTGTGAGGGGAGCAGGGAGTCCTGGGCTGCCCAGGGCACAAGGTCATTCCGCAGGTGCCAACCTGCTCGTAGCGGGGGACAGGGTGGCTGACCCTGGGCCCCGGGCAGGGGTGACCGCTGCCGTCTGGGCGCGTCTGCAGTGGCTCCGGGCCCCCCGGAGCACTGGTGGGCCGTGGACACCGGGCGCTGTCGGGAGGGGCCCACCTGCAGACGGGGGTGCCGTCCCTCGGAGGGGCGGTAGGAGGGCCCCAGAAGAGCCACAGGCGTGTGGCGGGGGCAGGGCTGGGAGTCGGGAAGCATTTTCCTCGGGGGTCGGCGGGGGGCCCACGGGGGGCACGGGTGGGCAGCCGGAGGACCGAGCGGGGTGCGGGGGTCCGCGGGGCAGTGCACGGGACCCACCGAGCCAGGCGAAGTAGAGCGCCACCTTCTCCCCAAAGTAGCTGCGCACGTGGTCCAGGGGCTGGTACTTGTTCCACTTGTGCCAGCGAGCCCAGTACTGGAACAGGACCTGCCTCTGGGTGAGGCCCGTCTCCTGGGCGCCCTCGGGGGGGATCCTGAATGGGCCCTGCGGACGAGAAGCTGTCAGTGGGGACATCGAGGCCGGCCCTTCGAGGTGAGGGACCCCAGAGCCGCTTGAGGGAGGGGAGGGTGTTGTTGGGGGACCAGGGAGCCACGAAGGCCTCTCTGAGGAAGGGGCGTCTGAGGGGAGCCCCTGGGCCAAGGCTCCTGGGGTCCAAGACCAGGGCAGGGAAGGTGAGGGGGCCCAGAGCGGTGTGGTCCCCGGCAACCGCCGGCTATGCCTCCCAGAGAAGTAAGGGGCCGCGGGCGAGGGGGCGCCCGGCGACTCCCAGCCGTGTCCCCACGGTCGCACGGCAGGTACCGGCCTGCCCCCGCCCCGCAGGCCCCACCACCCCTCCGCACAGCTCCGAGGACTCGCGGCGGGGCCTGTGCACGCGGCCCAGCCCCGCATGCTGGACATTTTGTTGAGGACCCTGGTCAGGCTGACAGGTGCCCCCCGCTGGTACCACGCTAGCTTTCCCGGCTCTGTGAGGGGCATGGGAGACCTCACTGTCCCCCCCAAGACGGAAGCTGCCCATGGCAAGGAGGCTGGCACCTGACAACCACGGCCTCCAACAGGCCACGGGGGGGCCCATCAAGACCCCTGGCACGGCCGCCCATCTGACCCTGGCTTTCTAGCCCGGGGGGCAGGGCCCCGGGTCCTCCTCGGCCAGGAACTCGCCCTCGCGCCAGGCCCGAGCCCCCCACGCCAGCAACCAAGCCCGGTCTCACATCGTGCAGGGGGAAGGCCGCGCTGAAGACGCCCTCCGCCAGCAGCTGGTCGATCCCGAACAGGCCTTTCTTCTCGTGGCCGTATGGGGTCTTGGCCAGGATGGCAAACAGCTGGGGGGCGGGCATGGCACCCGTTACCAGTCGTGCGACAGCAGGGCAGGACCGTCCCAGCCCGCGCGCCTCCAGCCGACGGTGCCCACACTGCGGGGCCCGGCTCTGGTCGCGTAGCCGCCCCACACGCCACAGTCGCCTCTAGAAATGCGGAGACCTGGGCCGGCGTCGGCGACTCACAGGAGTCACGTCTGGTCTGCACCCGGGCCCTGGCCGCACACCACCTGCTCCCAGCCCGAACCCTGGGCAGGAGTCGGCCTCCATCGGGTGCCTGTGGGGAGGGGGGGCCCTGCCCCTGCGCCAGGCAGCCCCCAAGGCCCCGTGCCCCGTGGCGCTCAGCAGGGGGCTCCCCTGGGCAGACCTAGCCTCCCGTCTTCCGCACCGAGGCCCCTGGTCCAGGCCTCCCGGACGGGCCGGTCTCGGCTGCTGTGGCTGCGGGTCCCCTCTGGCCCTCGGTCCCCTTCCCCACCCACCGGCAGGACCCATGCCCACCTTCCAGCCTGGAAGCCTCCAGCGCCCAGCCCTGAGGGGCCCCCTGATCACAGGAGAGACTTCCTGTGTCCATGGAGCCCTCTGTCCCCAGCTCGGGGCCACGGCAGGGGACCCCCACTCACAATTTGGTGCCTCTTGGTGCTGCTGAAGAAGGTGTCCTGGTTGTCACTGCCGAGGAACCTGTGGGGTGTGGAAGTGCCCAGGGGCAGCTCCTGCAGCGGCTCACGCACGGGAGTGCACGCGGGGTCACACGCGGGGCCCCACCCCCGCCCAGGAGAGCAGCCACTGGCCGCCAGCAGCGCCCACTCCCGTCGGCGCAGTTCCCCTTCTGCAGGGAGGGGGTCCCGGGGGGTTCTCCGGACGGGCCCAGAAACCCCCCACAGGCTGGGCAGCGGGCAGGGAGATGGCGGAGCCCTCCTCGCGCCCCCGGGCCCCGAGCGGCCTGCGTGCACGGACGGTGGACCCCAGGATCTGGGGAGAACCACGGGTGGAGGCAGGCGAACACCAGGCCGGCCTTCCCCCAGCCTGGAGGGAGGGGTTCCCGGCCCGGGCAGCGAGACCGCCGGGGAGTCCTCAGAGCGGGTCACCGACACGGTCCCCGCCCGCGCCCGACACTGGCCTTGTCCGCGGGCTGGCTCCGGCCGCGTGGCCAGCTGGGGCTCTCCCGTGCACACCGACGGGGCCCCCTTCCGATTCTGCTTCCGAAGCGAGGGCCTGGCCCCAAAACCCTGCCCCCCGGTGGACCTGCCGCCGAGCCGGACACAGAGCTGGGGTGCGGCCAGCTCCGGGGCGGTGGGTGCCCCGAGCAAGGCGGTCCGTGCTTGCCGGCAGAGAGGTGCGTCCCCAGCTGGAAGCCCCGCGGAGGGAGGAGCGGAGGAGGGGGCGGCACGTCTGAGCCCCTCGGTCCCGAGCCTCGCCTGCCCCGGCCTGGGGGTCTTGCCACGGAGAGGCCGCCGTCTCACCTCGACAGCTTGCTCGCTTTGAACTGGCAGGAGTAGTACTCGGGGGGCACGCCAGGCACGTCCTCCCACAGGATGTTGGGGATGCCCAGCCACGCCAGCAGGCCCGCCGACCAGTTGGAGGTCTGGTTGGGCAGCTCCTGGAAGGCAGGGTCACTGGGCTCCCGCTCCTGAGCGGACGTGGGGGGCACAGCGCGCCCCGGGGGAGGGGGGCGTGGGGGGTGCTGAGTGCCCACCCGCCCTCCCCTGCTGCCCCCTGCCCTGCTGTGGGCCCTGGGGGGAGAGACCAGGCCCGCCCGGCCCCTCTCTGGGCCTCAGGCTCCAGGGCTACCTTGCTGGGCAGTGTGAGGCCCAGAGCCCCTCGGGGCGGGACGAGCCAGGAGGGCAGCCCTGTCGGTCCACAGCCACAGCACCAGGGGCCGAGGGGCTGGCGGAGTGGGCAGCACTGTGGCCCCCGGCCGGTCATCCTCGGGTCACCTGGAGGGTCCCCTCTCTGCCCTGCGTCCCCCGGGCCGGGGCTGGTGCCGGGGGAGTGGGCACGGCCTGGAGGAGGCACACGCTCCCCGGCTCCCTGGCTGCCCAGCAAGGCTTCTTGGGGGCAGGGGTGGGGGTGGGAGGGACCCTCAAGCACGCTGAGTGGGGAGCCTGCAGGGTTGTCGGCCCTGTGGGGAACCCCGGGCCCTGCCTCCACACCCCGGCCCCCCCGGGTACCTGCAGGGGCAGCTTTAGGCGCAGGTCCTCGGCGTAGTAGCAGAGCACGGCCCAGGGGGCGCTGAGCAGGACGTAGTGCACGGCACCCGCCCCGTCCTGTGCCCCGTCCTGCACGGTGTGCTGCAGGGACACGGGCTCCATGAGAGCCCGAGGGGGCGGGCGGGGGGTGCACGTGTGTGTGTGCGTGTGCGCGCGTGCATCCCCACTCCTGGGGAGGGATAGCTCTGTGGTAATGGCCCCCCAGCCCTGGCTGTAAAGGTGCCTCCAGACACCGAGCCGGCCGTGAGTACCGCCGTCGGGAGGTCAGCCCATCCGCCTCGGGGGGACGAGGACGCGGGGCCCTGCGCCAGCCACGGCCTCGGGGACCAGCGGGACCCACAGGCGGCTTGCTCAGGGACCCCTGCCCCGCTCTCCTGACTTAAGGGGGCCGTGGAGTCAGCGTTTGTTCGCGGCTAGGGAAGGATGGTCTTAGCCTCTGACAAGCCACTGGGCATCATGTCATGTGTGGACGTGCAGAAGTGTGCACAAGTGTGTCTGTGCGCGGGCAGGACTCCTCACGTGTGTGCGTGTGTGCACACGCGTGTCGCTCCCGGAGCCCTGAGACAGGGACGTGTGGCCCCCCTGCCCAGGGAGGGGGGTTTCCAAAATGCCTCTCTTCCCTACATGCGCATGCGCAGGAGCAGACCTGCCCGGGCAGGGCCGCACCCCCAGCGGGCGGTGCTGGGTGCTGACGACCGCCCCCGCTGTCCCCGGTGCCTGTGCCCCCTCACCCCCACTAAAGGCAAGCCCGCCCATCAGGATGAAGGTTCTGTGAACTCATGGGGCCCCACCGACGAGCCGCACTGTCCCCAAAGCTTTTTCCATAAAAAAGGGGGGGCATCTCTTCATCCCCATCCGCCGGAGTGTCAAGTGGATCCAAACTCGAAGGGGCGGGGCGTCAGCTCTTGACCCCGGATCCCACTGCGATCCCACAGCCTGTGTGTCGGCCCGCGGCTGCGCCCGTGGAGGGGCGCTGGGGGGGGGACGGTGAGCGCGGCACGCGTCCGTCCCCGCAAGGACACCGGCCTAGAGGGCTGCCTTCCCCGGGGAGTCCTCCGGGCGGGACGCCGGCCCCGCAGCGGCTGCACCGCGAGCAGGGGCGCATCTCAGAGGCGCGGTCCCCTTCAGTCAAACATCATGTGGGGGCTAAGATGGTAAAGACAGTGAACTTGTGATCAAGGTCAAATCCAGGACCGGTTAGCTGTGGGCGGGGAGAGGACACCCGCCGGCAGGGCCTGTTCCCGGGGACTGTGGAGGCCGTGGGAAGGGTGGACGGAGGGCGCTGGACGAGGCCTCGGGGCCCCGTCCCCCACCTGCCCAGGCCCCCCGAGCACCGCACGTGCTCGCCGCTGGACGCGCGCTCAGTGACGCTGCTGTGACGGAGGACAGACGGCGTCCGGGCCAGGGGCTGCCTCCGCGGCTGCGTTCTGTACCCGCGCAGTCCAGGCCCGAGGGTCCCACCTGGACACACGCACGCAGACAAATGGGGGGACGGCTCCTGAGTGTTCAGGAGGGTCCAGAGGGCTCTGGCTCCCAGGCAAGAGCTGGGTGCACGCGGGCCTGTGGTCAGTGTCCAGCGCAGGGAGCTCGCCGAGGGTGGGGCACCCAGCGGGGCTTTGGTGCCCGGTTTGTTCCTGGGCTCTGGACCCCACGCCCTCGGCCTTGTCGGGAAGGTTATGGGTCATCGAACAGATGCAGAGCCCGCCACTGACCCCAAGTACCTGGTTCACGCTTAGCCCGGCTGCACGGAGGTTCTCCAGAAAGGCCTCCCTCCAGGCCACGTGTGTGTCTGTCTTGGCCCGGGTGGCGCTGTCTGGCTGCTGGCCCAGCCTCCGGTCTTCCTCCCAAACAAGGACAAAGTCTGCTAGGAGCGAGCAGGGACAGA
This sequence comes from Ailurus styani, assembly GCA_002007465.1. Taxonomy (NCBI): domain Eukaryota; kingdom Metazoa; phylum Chordata; class Mammalia; order Carnivora; family Ailuridae; genus Ailurus; species Ailurus styani. The sequence continues at coordinate 360,254 of LNAC01000654.1, read as the reverse complement.
AGTCAGGGCTGGGATCCCACCTGGGACGCTCAGCTTCCGGGTGTGGGGGGAGTAGGGGCCAAGCTCTCGGACCCTTGACCTGCTTCTCTATGTCCCTCCCAGCCCTCTCTCTGGCCCTGGTCAGGGCTGGGAGGGCTCCAGGGGAGCGCCCGGAGGGTGGGCAGGGCTGCTGGGGGGATGGAGCCTGCTCGGGCTCTGCGAGTTAGTCCCCAAACCCCACAGGGGCTTCAAGGACTCTCCGTGCAAGTCGCCATCCGCCTTCCCTCCCTGGCGTAGAGACCGCAACGGCTGGACAAAATGTGGGAAGCCCCTGCTTTTCTGGCAGACGTGCAAGAAGGAATCAACACAGCACAAGCGAGGAGTAAATAGGTAAATATCAAAGTAAAACTATTTCTAGTTACAGATGACATGATCTTGTAGACAGAAAAATCCAAAGGAAGTCACTATGAAATTATGACAACTAGTAACAGGTTTGGCAAAGTTGCAGGACACAAGATCGACAAACGGAAATCGACTGGGTTTCTCTGCACTTGTGATGAACAAGCTTAAGATGAAAGTGGAAAACCGCTCCCATTTATAACAGCAGCACAATGAAATAGTTACCAACACACTTAACAAACCTGTGCAAGACGTGTACTTCAAAAACGACCAACACACTTAACAAACCTGTGCAAGACTTGTACTTCGAAAACCACCAAACAATGTTGAAATAAATTGAGGAGCTAACTAAATGCAAAGACATCCCAGGTGCATGAATCAGAAGGTTCAGATTATTACGATAGCATTGCTCCTGAAGCTAATCTACAGATTCAACATGATCCTTATCAAAATCCCAGCTGGTTTTCTATGGGTGGGGGGGTGTGTGTGTGTTTGTTTGTTTCCAAAAATGACAAGTCTAAAATTCATTTGGAAATACAGGAGACCCAGAATGAAAAAAACAATGTTGAAAAAGAAGAACAAAGTTGTAATACTCAAACTTTTTGACTTCCAAACTTACTATGAAGCTAGAATAACCAAGACAGTGTGGTACTGGTAGAAGGATAGACATACAGATCAATGAAATATATTTGAGATTCTGAAAATCAACCCATTACTTATGGTTAATTTTTTTTTCTTTAAGAAAGGGGGCACTACAATGCAATAGGAAAAAAATAGTGTTTTCAGCAAATGGTGCTGGGACAAGTTAATATCCAGATTGAAAAAAATGAATCTGGACCCGTACCTCACACCATACACAAAAATTAACTCAAAGAGGAGTTACGATCGTAAGAGAAAGATCACAGACCTCAGTATAAGAACCGAAATGATGAAGCTCTTGGGAGGAAACAGTTGTACATCTTCATGACCTGGTTTAGGCAATGATGTGTTAGCTAGAGCTTGGCAGGAAGACAGAAGACTGAGGGGCTTCAGCAAAATTAAAAAGCTACGTGCTTCAAAACACCACCAAGAAAATGAAAAGTAACCCAGAGAATGGGAAGAAATATTAGCAAATCCTGTATCTTTTTTTTTTTTTAAGATTTTTACCTATTTATTTGAAAAAGAGAGACAGCGAGAGAGGGAACACAGCAGAAGTGGGAGAGGGAGAAGCAGGCTCCCTGCTGACCAGGGAGCCCGATGTGGGGCTCGATCCCAGGGCGTTGGGATCATGACTTGAGCTCAAGGCAGATGCCCAACGACTGAGCCACCCAGGTGCCCCAGCAAATCATATATCTAATAAGGAACCTGTATCGAATATATATAAAGAACTTTTTCAACTCAGCACTACAAAGACAAAGTAGCCCAATTTAAACATGGGCAAAGATGTTGAATAGCTGTTTTTCTACAGAGACAGACAAGCGGCCAGTAAGCCGGTGAAGGATGCTGGCATCATCCTCCACGAGGGACTTTCGGATCTGAACCTCAGTGAGCTGCCACATGGCCCTCACGAGGGTGGCTCCCCGAGGCCGACAGCGGGAGCACTGGGGGGGACACGGGCAAACTGTGTGGCTCATGCAGGGGTGTGGTCACTTTGGAGAACGGGCACTTTCTCCAGAGTGTCCGACCCTGAGTTCCCCGACGGCCTGCCATCGCACAGTCCCCTCCAGGGCATATGCCCCAGGAAAGGAACGCAGCCCCCCGAAATCTGGGGCACGAATGTCCCCTGCTGCCGCGTCAGTCACACGAGCCACGGAGCAGAAGCCGCCAGGATAACCATCTCCAGGTCTTTCGGGGAGACGCCTGCAAGTGGGGTCCCCGGCTCGCCGGGCGCCTCTGGGCCTCATTTCCGGGAGCGGCCGCCCTGCTCCCCGCAGCGGGCTCCCTTCCCGCCAGCGGCGCCCGACTGTCCCCGTGTCCTCACCGCCTCGCTGACCCTTGTTAGTTTCTGTTTTGTCACCTGTACCAGGCGCTGTCCCGAGGGCTGTGAGGGGGGTGTGTGCTCCCCGGGGCAGCGGGGCGCCCGGCGGGGACGGGGTGGCCTGGCCTCGGGGGGCGGCCCAGCCCTCACCACCCCCTGGGCGCAGCATTCGGCCCGGGGCTGGCGCGGGAGAAAGGGCTAGGTGGGGGAGGGACGGCCCGCGTGCCGGGGATGGTGACCGGCCGCCACCCGTGGGCGTCCCCTCTGGGCCCCACCCGCAGGACTAACACAGCTGTCAGACGCTGGGAGGGGCTCACCTATTCGGGGCTCGGGGGGGCTCCCCAGCCTGCGGGCGGCCTCCTGGTGTCCATTCGGCTGGAGGGAAAGGAAGGGGCACGGCAGCGGGCCGACCCCGACGGCTTCTGCACGTTCTGCCTCCCCCCCTCCCGGGTGCCCCCCGCCCCGGGACACAGAAGGACGAGCAGACCGCAGCCACCGTGTGGGCAGAGCGGCTCCCAGACGCAGGCACGTCCGGGGCTCCACACGGGCCTCCAAGGCCCTGAGCGGGCTGTGCACAAGGCTCAGTGGTCAGCAGCGTGGGCAGGACCTGGGGCGGGACCCGGGGTGCCTGCGACCGAGGGCCTCCAGCGGGGGCGGGGGGGGAGACCAAACAGGCCCCGCGGCGGCTCTGCGCCCAGGCCGGAGGCGGTCATGGCGCCCAGAGGGTTTCTGGAAGGTGCAGGTGACCCCAGGCAGGTAACCAAACACTGTAGACACAGCCGACGTCCTCGTCCCTCCTCTGGGGCAGGGCCTGTCGGGGGTTGGCCCCCTCCCGGGCCACATCCACGCTTTGCACACGTCAGAACGCGGCATCTCAAGGAACATTCTGTGTTTGAGCTTCAGGACACGATATGCGTCCGTCCGGCTTTCCTGCACGCGGGTGGGACCTGGCCTGGCCCCGTCTGCGCGGCCTCTCGCCGAGCCTGTCCCCGGGGTTGTCTGCATGTCCCCCAGGGCTGGTGGGCTGGGGGGTGACCTGCGAGCCCCCCCTTCCTGTCACCGGGCAGCTCGAGGGCGCGGGAGGGCCGGGCATCGGGGGAGGGCTGCGGGAAGACACCTTGGCCTTGGCCGCTGGGTTGCCGCCCACCGACCGGGGCCCCGGCTGGGACCGTCGTCTCCCGGGCCCCTGAGTCTCACGGGGGGTGGGGCTCAGGCCCAGTGGGGCAGACCCCCCTGAACCCACGGCCGACCGTGGGCCTGGTCCCCGGAGGGGAGGGGGAGGCTGCCTCCCGAGCTTTACCTCTGCGGAGCTGGCCGTGCTCCCGTACGAGTCCCCGATCTCGGCGCCGGGGGCCACGTCGATCAGGATGGCGCTGTCCTCCTCTCGGGCCAGCCTCCGCGGCATGCCGCTCCTGCACCCCGCAGCCCACGCGAGCCACGTCACCGGGGCGGGCAGGGCCGGAGCAGCGGCCGCGCGGGGGCCGGGCCGAGCTGTCCGCCCGGAAGCACAGGACGGCCCCCCACGTGGGCCTCCGGCTCCGGGAGCAGACCGAGGAGGAGGGAGTGTCTGGAGGGCTCGGCCCTGCCGCTGTGTGTCTGTCCACCTGCCCGCGGTGTGCCTACCTCGCTCTCAGCCCGGCCTGGGGTGGCGGGGCCGTAGGGTGCCCAGAGGGGTGGGCTCAGAGACGCCCCTTCTTTCTGCTCCCCTGCAGGAGGAGCAGGGGACACCCCTCCATAGAGACGAGGCCTTGGCTCCGCCTGGACCCGCCGGGGAGCCTGGCCTGGCCACGCTGACCCTGCGTCCCCCCGACCCGGCCTTTGGGTCCCCCTGTGGGGAGGTCGGGTGCCGCTGTTCCTGTTGGCAGGTTGGCAAAGTGGGGCAAAGAGCGAGAGGAGACCCGCGGCCCCGAAGGGGGGTGGTTTGCGTGGGGGCTGGCCATCCGTCCCAGCACGAGCGACGAGGGCCGCCACCAGCCACGGAGGCCGGGAGGCGTGAGGCTGGAGGAGCAACAGGAGGTTGGAGGGCACAGCTCGTCAAGGCCAGAGGGCCAGAGGGGCAGAGGTGGGAGCCCGCAGCTCCTGACTGTCTTCCAGCTTCCGGCCGGCCCGGAGCCAGGGCGCGGCGGCGTGACACGGTCCCTGGTAGCGGGCCGGTGTGGGTCACGGGGCAGTCCTGGAGGAAGCCTCAAGAATCTGAAGTCCGCTGGAAGCCTTTGGTGCTGCTGAACACCCCCCACGGTGGTGTCCCTTCTGGGTGCTCTGGGCAGAGGACGGGGGCAGAGGATGCCCCAGCCACAAAGCCACAGAAGTGACCTGCTCCGTGGTGCGCCCACTGGACAGGTGGGAAGACTGAGGTTCCCTAGCATTGGAGGTGCCCTGTCCAAAGCTGCACTGAGCGCCCAGCCTTTCTCTCCCCCCCAGGGCCAGGCAGGCCTCGGGCAGCAGGTGAACCTTGGAGCTTCAGGGCACTGGGAGCCCAGATGGGCTGGGGGTCCCCACCCAGCCTCCCTGGAGTCCATCTCCCCACCTCCCTCCCCGTGGCCCTTGCATCATGGAACAGGTCCCCACCTGGCACGGCGTCTTCCGGAAGAGGCCTCCGAGGTCATGGACAACCTTCCAGCCTGAGCCTGGTCTGGGCAGCTGGGTCTGGGCAGACCTGTAGGCAGAGAACTGGGAGGGACTGGGTCCTTGTGGCCCTGCCCAGGTGGGGCCGGCCACTCACGTGTCCTCACCTTGCCTGGCAAATGCGCGGGAGAGGGGCCTGGCATAGCCGGCTGGCGGGGGGCAAGGTCTCCCAGCTCCTGGAACAGGATCTGCCTTTGTTTGAGAAGGGGGTGTGGGGCTCTGCAAACAGGCAGCCCATTTCCCTAGAGCCGGTCCCCATCCCACATGCAAATGCCCGGTCTTCCCAGCAAAGGACACCGCTCAACCTCCTCCCAGATTTACTTAGGAATGTCAGCTGTCAGGGCTGCTGCGGAGGGAAGGTCGGGAGTGGTGGCGCCGCAGGGGTGGCCGCGGCAGGGCTGGCTGCCGCCTCCTCCTGGTGGGCCGCCCGTCCGGACACTCCGAGGGCCCAGCTTGCACGGCCAGCTCTGCCGCTCCTGGGTGTGACCTCAGGGTCCCTCCGCGAAAGGGGCTGCTGCCCTGCTCACTGCAGGGAGGGGTCCCAGCCCGCCCCGTCCTTCCCGGGCCCGGGGCCAGGCTCCCCACAGCACTGCACTCTTGGGGGCCCTCTTGTGCGGAACCCCGGAGTCGCACTGTCGTCCTGGCTGCATCTCTGACCCCCTGCGTGTGGAGACCCTGCGCGTGGGTCGGGGCCCAGCCACAGCGGGGACCCCTGAGCCGGAGGGGCTGCACTGAGCTCTCTGTCTGGGATCCCCGAGTCAGGTTCCCGTGTACCAGCTGCCCTGGGGACGCCCCAGAGCCGGGAACCGGGGTGAGGCCGGCGAGGGAGGAGGGTGCCCGCCGCAGTGCCTCAGCCGGGTCTCAGGGGCCTGCGGACAGGAGGGTGCGGCCCAGAGTTTTCCCGGCTGGACACAACCTGATGCTCCACTCTGGCCGCAGCACCAGGGCCTGGGGAGGGGTCGGCTCTCAGGGGCACGCGGGGGCCCTGGGGGTCCTGGGGGTCCAGGCGCACGCAGGACGCTGGATACAGCCCTCGTCCGGCCTAGATTGAAATGCACACTTTATATAGTGTTTCATGTTTTCTTTTGTTTTGTTTTAAGATTTTATTTATTTATTTGACAGAGAGAAAGATCACAAGCAGGCAGAGAGGCAGGCAGAGAGAGAGGAGGAAGCAGGCTCCCCGCTGAGCAGGGAGCCTGATGATCATACCTGAGCCGAAGCCAGAGGCTGAACCCACTGAGCCACCCAGGCGCCCCAGTGGTTCGTGTTTTGACATTTTTTTCAAGTTGTATTACTCTTGCTGTTTTTCAAAGTTAAGAAAAGGAAAAAAAAAAATAAGCCAGCAAGTTACAAGGGGCACAGGTGTGGTGTTGGGTCCCAGGGTCTGCTACAGCAGCCTTTTTGGACAGTGACTTTTTATATCCGTTTGTGTCACACCGAATACCTTGTGGACGTGGGGAAAAGCCTCCCACTGTGGTTGACCAAACGGCTCTTCCTCACGGGCGCAGGCCCGGCCGCCAGGTCCAGGTGCCCGGCCGGGCGTCAGCGGCCCCGGCCCTTCCCGAGGACAGCAGGTGCCGCGGGCCGAGCACGGGCCCTGGCCACCCGGCCACCCGGCAGCCTGGAAAGGGAGCCGATCCCGCGGACGGGGGAGAAGCGGGCGCCTCGTCGATCCCGGTCACGGGGCTGGTGCGCCGCGTGCCGTCCCGCTCGCTCAACCCCTGCCCTCGGGCCCCTGCCCTGCCCCCGCCTCTGTCGCAAACACCCCCTGTGCACAGAGCAAGCACCGTCCTCCCGGCGGCCACCGGGTCCACCCGGCCCTCCGGCCGCAGTAGGTGTCCGCGGCCTGGCCCCCGCCTGCCCCTCCTCAGGGCACCTGCCCGGCCGGGAGGGCCTCCCTGCTGCTCCCTCGCAGCCGCCCGGCGCCCCCACAGCAGCTCCCCACGCCGGCTCTTCTCGCCGAGGGCCCAAGCCCACGGGCAGGGGTTCCCGGGCCTCCTTTGCGGGTGCCCGTCCGGGGTGCCCTGCCTGAGGTTTCCCTCTCCCCGTCCTCTGCTGGACCTCCTCCTCCCTGTTGCCCCCTCAGCCTCCCTCCCCCAGCCCCAGGGTGGGTCTGCCCCTCATCGGGTCACCCCACCCCTGCTGCCAGTGAGCCTGGCCACAGGCTCCGCTCTCTTCCGAAGGGCAAGTCACCTAACTAAACAATTGTTTGACTGTCACAGGGCAGGGATTAAAAAATCTTAAAAAAGGGGAGGCTTGTTTTATTCCTTGATGAATCCCAAGTGCCTCCAAGAACACGGAGCCTCCGCTGCAGCCAGGCTGTCTCGCATTCATTCTTCATTCCGCCCCCTCTGCTCCCCCCTACCCCCACCTCCACCCCGGGGTCTTTAGCTTGGGGTGGTTTGAGACCTCGTGAAGAGACCTGGCTGTTCTGGGGGGTCCCTGGAGCCCTCCTGTCTGGTGCACCCCTGCAGAGCCCTCACGGCCCTCCCCGCAGACCCATGGTCTCTGCGCCCGTGGCCTCCCCGGGGTTCTGAGTGGGCACCGTGGCTGCTTCCTGCGAGGAGCATGTCCTGGGGTGCCCAGGGCTGGGCGCACTGTTTGAGGCTCAGGGTGCCCCCCGGGGTCCCTCCCCGAGCCTGGGGCCCGCATGCGGCGCCCTCCTGGACACCCCGCGCCGGGAGCCGTCTAGCCGGCTGATTTTGGGTAGGCGCACAGCGGTGGCCCCCGTCGCGGTGTTCGCGTCTCGGATGGCGGCCTGGGGGGCGGCGGGGGCGGCTCGGCCCTCTGGCCTCCCCGACGTGCCTCCTCTTGCCTCGGGCCGGTTTCCACTGGGGCTCCGGGATGAGGCCTCGGGCCGTCGGGCACGCCGTGAGCATCTTGCTTGCTCTCTGCTCTAGCCACAGCGTTCCGTGTGTGACAGGAATTGCACTTCTGTGCAGCGAACCCACCAAGAGCTGGTCCACATTCACAGCGGGGTTCCTGCCCTGGACTTGGCCCCGCAGGGGACGTCCTGCCCACTGACCCGCCTGGCGCCCAGCGCCCCCAACCCGGTCTGCCGCCTTCGGGAGCCGGCAGGACGCGGCCTCGTTGGCTCTTGCCCAAAGCTGCCGGAGGTTCGGGACACGTGGATGGCACGCGACGGGCCAGCGCAGGGTCCAGCACGCCTGCCCCGCCCCTCCAGCCCCGAAGTCTCCCGTGTCTGTGAACGCACAGACGTCCTGGAGATGCGTCCCCGTCCCCTCCCCACGAGGACGGGCCCGCTGAGGCCTTTCTCCTGCTGTCCTGTTTGGTGGAGGCTCTTTGCATTTCTTGTCCTACCTGCGGAAACACCTGTTCTGTTAGCGGCGACCGTCAGCATCTGGCGATCGCTCCCTTTCCACTTGTGCCACGGTGGGCGCGCACGGGCACAGTCCCTGCTGCCCCCGGCCATGCTCTGCCTCCCTCGTGGCTGACGTCACGGGGGGGCGCGGCCCTCCCCTCCCGCGCCGGGGCCAGAGCGCGTCCCAGCTCGGCAGAGGGCTCCGCACCCGCACCCGCACCCCTGCTGGGTGTGCTGCCGAGGCTCCGCACGGTCTCTGCCTTGCGCTCTGGCGCCGGGCTCCTGGGAGTAGTGCTTTCAGCGAGGGCATCCCGTCCTGAATCCTTGGGCCTCCACTTTCTTCTGCGACCTCGAGGCCACCATCCCAAGGCCCCTTCTGGGCGGGCGCCCTCCCAGCCCCGCGCCTGTGCGTTCGCTTTCCAGAGGCAGGTGCTCCTGGCTTCAGGCCGCACGGTGTTTTCTGGTGGAGATGAGACTCGGGAACCGGACGAGCTTAAACTTCAGGCCAACTGCCGCCACATCCACAACTCCCGGCAGGGGTCACCTGGCCGCCCGGGCCCTCTGACCTGCTTGGGCTGCTCCTGAGGATGGAGGGGGAGGGGCTGCCCCGGCGAGATGCAGCTGCTGAGCACCTGGAATGTGGCAAGTGCAGCCACGGAAGTGAACGCTTTATTTCGCTTTAACACATTCAAATTGGAGTTGAAGCAGCCACACGTGGCGGTGGGCGGCCCCGCGCTGGACGGCGCGGCTCGAGAAGGGGCCCATGGCAGCCCCTCGATTCAGCCATCCTTCTGCAGAAGGGAAATCTGACAGCCCAGGAGAGGCTCAGGTTCCACGGCACTAAACTCAGAGCCTGGGGGACGGCTGATGTAAGTCTTCTAAAAAACAAGCGCAGGCACAAGGACGGGGGACGGCAGGGAGGTGACGTGACAAGCTGTCAAGAGGTTAGCTCCCTGGAGCAGGTCTGGAGCGGAGCCTCGCTGGGTTTGTGCTCGGGAAGCGGCCCGTCTCACGCTCCGAGGGCAGCGCCGGCCTCAGAGAGCCGCGGACGGGCCAGGTGGGCCGCCTGGGCTGCGGTCGGCAAGGGGCCGGATGGTCGCAGCACATGGAACCCCGTGATCCTGCGCCTATGGTTTTGTTCTGAAATAGGTGTGATTAGAAAAACCCTGGCGTCACCTGGTCCTTAAGACCAAACAGCTCTGGGCTGCCAGGCAGGCCCCCGAGTGCCCCCACCCGGGGCAGCGCCCTCACACCCACCGGCCCGCCCTTCTCAGGAGGAGGAAACAGGTGGCGGGAGCGCCACGGGCACGCAGACACCAGGGGGCGGCGTGCGGGCCACGGCATCCCCAAGCGGCGCGGGTGGCACACACGGCGGTCATCACTCAGTGCCTTTTTATTGCCATTGGGTTTGTGACTGCAGATAGAGTGCCAGCTTGAGGAGCAGCGGGCGGATAAAAACCGTGGCTGGGCAGTTCTTGTGAAGAGAAGGACCCGGCAGGAGCCAGGAGGACTCAGAACCTGACGAAGGTGGCGTCGATCTGGCGCACGGAGGGCAGGGCCAGCATGATCTTCCGCCGGTACTGGGGGTCCTTCTGCAGGGGGTTCCGCTCCAGGTACACCGTCTCTAGGCTCTTGGCCGCCTTCAGCTCGTCCAGGTCGCTCCAGCAGTCCAGGAGGTTGTCGTTCATCTGGGGGGCACGCACACACGTTAGGGAGCCGCCAGGACAGACTGGCCCCGAGCCTTCCGCCCCCACGCCCGAGCAGGAGCCCAGCAACCGCTCCAGCCCGCCCCACTCAGAAGCCAGCGTGGCGTCTGCCCCGGCTCCTCAGGGAGCCCGCCGTCACCTCCTGTCACCCCCTGCCCGCCTCTCAGCAGCGCCCCTGGGGAATGTGCTCGCTCCCGCCCAGAGCTGGGGCCGCATCACCAGTCGGGGGCTGACCCAAGTTCAGATCCGCGGAGAAAAGACAAAGCAACGCCGCTTCCAAGCCGCACCCCATCTCTAGGCAAGGTGTTCCAGCAGGTTCTGCTGTACTTTCTACAAACCAGCTGGGGCTTATTCCCAAGGCCTGACTCCGTGCTCTGACCGGAACCCCGCCAGCACGGCAGTGGCCACGCCAGCCACACGTGCATCTGTCCCCCCGGCTGCCTCTGCCCTGTCCCCCGGGGGTCCCCACCGCGGGCACCTGCGAGGGAAACGCCCCGCCGCCAGCCTCCCGCTGCCCAGGGGGCGTCCCCAGGATACAAAGCTGGGTGAGGGGCTCCGAGGTCTGAGCTGTAGGGCTCGAAGCAGGTGAGGGTCCGCCCCACTGACCGCCAAGGCCCACCTGGAGGGGACCCGCCAGAGCCGGGAAGAGTTCTCTGATTTTTTAAACTACCGTGAAGACGAGGGCATGGCGGGCCTCTGGGTTCAGATGCCCGTCAGTGTGGGCCTCTGACGCTCAGTCCACACCTGTCCCTGGATGGTCGTGGCTCCTCCTCGGGGGGCAGGGCAGGGGGCTCCGAGAGGCGAGCCGCCCTGGTTTCTACCAGTTCCCCAAGAATACAGCAGAGGGACAAGTGACATCAGATGGCAGAAGTGTCCCTGAAGGCAAGAGGTAGTAAGGGGGAGGCGAGGGGCTGACTTTACGCCAGCAGCCGCAGGCCCCTGACAGCGGAGCTCGGAGGAGGCACACAGCGGGCTGGGGAAAGCTAAGCCGAGCAGGCTCCAGCCTGTCACTGCTCACGAGGGTTTTGGGGGACAGGAACTGTAAATAAGGGGCAAGCTGAAGAGCTTCCGGGTGCATGCGCATCATGACAAGGGGGTGCCACACCAGCTTCATGCCCTGCTGGCCCCATCCCCAGGTCCAATTGTGCCTGTTCTAGAAATCACACTTGGAGAGATGGCGGCCCCGGTACCCCACCCCCCCACCCCGGAGGCAGAGAGAGGGGCACTGCTCCCGAAGGACAGGGGGCAGACCCGGCCTCTGTGAACCTATGGTGGCGGAGGCTACAGGGTGGCCCATTTCAACTCCTCTTGCAGAGAAGTGATGGCAAGAGCTGCCCACACGTGCAATGAGAGGGGACTGGAGCCATTGCAGGAAGGCCCAGGCCCCCCGGGCAGGGACGCCAGAGAGGAGTTCAAGTGCTGGACAGGCCAGACAAAGGCTGCTTGAAGACCTTCCCAATCTCAATGCTGAGATCACCGTAGTCAGCCTGGAATTCTGTGACGCCACCTTGGGTTTGGCATGTGGTGGCTCAGCATCTGCACAGACGGGCGAGAAGTCTCGACGCACCAGGCTGTGTTCCGTGAGCTGGGGTTTGGCAGCCGATGACACGAGGTGGCGGTGGTGAAGGTGGGCAGGTTGTGGGGACTTTGTAGGACTCTGGCTTTCACTCCGAGGTGAGACGGCGGCCCTCGGAGGGTTGTGGGTTGTAAAGGATCCCATCAGGGAGCTGGGGTCATGGCGCCAGTCGGGAGGACGGCGCTGGGGCACGGGGCTGGCAGCAGAGGACAGAGAGGCTGGATTCCGGGAGGAGGGAGAGGGAAGAGGTCGGCTTGTGTGTGATGTGTAAGAGAAAAGGACAAATAAAGGACGGTTCTAAGAGTGTTGGCCTGAAGAACTGGGAGGATGGAGTCCACGGTTACTGATCGTGACCTCGGGGAGGGAGGCTCCTGGGCTGAGAGCTGGGTGTGCTGCTGGGTCCGGGCGGCAGGTGGTCAGCCGACAAGGCCTCACGCTGAGCACACCGTCGTGGCCGTGGCTCTGGAGCCCAGGACTGACCCTGGGCCGGGAACATGAATGTGCACGCTGGGAGCCCACGTGGGGTACTTATTTAGACCGGAGAGAAGAGAAAGTCCGAGACGGAACCCCAGGCACTCTAGTGATTTGTGGGAAGAAACAAAGTGAGAACCAGCAAAGAAGACCGACAAGTGACCAAGGTGACAGCAGAACCAAGAGTGAGATCCTGGAAGCCGCAGGAAGAACGTGTTTCAGGAAGAAGCGATCCGTGTGTCTCCTGAGGTCCGCACCAGGTGAGGGGTGCCCGGGCCACGGAATCGGCTCGTGGCCGCGGGGGGAAGCGCCTGTCCCGATGCGCCCCGGGGCGGACCGAGCTCGGCTGCCGGGCCGCGGG
>LNAC01000654.1:330563-347658 GCA_002007465.1 Ailurus styani | reverse complement strand
GGCTGCCGGGCCGCGGGCCGCTCCCGGGGACGGGGAGCGTCTGAGAGCGGGCGGACCGCCAGGGGAGGAGGCCGGAGAGCGGGGCGGAGGCGCCTTCTGGGAAGGGAGGCGGTGCGGGGCGGCAGGGGCGCCGCTGGCGGAAGAGGAGGCGGCCTCAGAGAACCACCTCGTCCGCTGCGACGGGAGGCTGGGAGCGTGCGGCCTCCCCTCAGCCGGACGGCCGCCGAGGGCGCACGAAACGGACCGGAGAAGAGCGGCTGAGCTCGAACCCAAAGGCAGGAAGGCCCTCGGGGAGCAGCTATGATGGCTCGGCTGAGGGCGAGGCGGCGAGGGCGGCGTGAGGCCAGGTCCCCGGGGACCCCTCCAGGCGGACGCTGACGCGGATTACGTGCGGCAGAGCCGTGGTGGAGCGAGTGGGGTCTGACAGCAGGGGAGGGGGCAGCTGAGGCCCAGGGCCGTGCGCTGGGAGGTGGCTGGGGAGGAGGAGGAACGGTCTGGGGGTGGTCACGACAACAGGACACCACACGGCCCACCTCCAGGCCCAGAGATACCTCTGCACTAAACACCGAGGGTTTGGTTTCTCCCCACTCCTTTTTCTCAAGCACGGATCCCATTTTCCTACTCGCATATCTAGTGATTTTGGATCAAACACTAGACATTGTGGATAATACGCCAGAGAGACTGGATTCTTTGAAGAAGGTTGATTTTTTGTTTTAACAAGCACCTCGAGTGCTGGCTGGTCCGCCTGAGGCTGCGTGGGCTTGGGGTCACACTCTGTCAGGGCCTCTCCAACTCAGTGAGGACCAACCTCCAAACTCTACCTCCTCTGGAGGTACATTTGAAGCCTGGCTTCAGACTTCATGAGGGTGGGTTTGAAGTGGGTCTAATCTGAGCCTGTGGTCCTTATGCTCAGGAAGGGCCTTTCTGGAATCTAGCTGGATGCCAAGAGTGAGGGCAAGACCCCTCTACCCGGGCAGGGCTGAGCTGCCCCACACCCCCAGCAGCGCAGCTGGGTGGGCCTTGAGGGGGGCGGCCTCGTGCCCAGACGGCTCAGCCCTCAGCCGTGGACAGGGGATCCCCACACGGACCTCTGGGGCCCCTTCTCTGCACAGCTACCCCCTCTCCAGGGCCGTGTCTTGCCATAAACTTTGCTCCCTGTTTCTTCAGCTCAACCGAACTGCCACGCTCTCCCAGGGATGCAGCGCGCGCACTGGCCATGCAGACAGAGCCAAACCATCCTTGCACTCGCTCACGGCCAGAGGGCTGGCCTGTCACCAATTCCACAGCCTCCGCCAGACGACCGGCTCTCATAACCTCCTGCAAGGACGCCTCCTTCCAGACCCACCTGTGGAAGGAGCCCCTACTTTCACAGAACTTCCTGTGGGCCGAGAGCGCCACTGGCTTTGGCAAAGCTAGATTTCCAGAACCCGGGTCTTGGCCCTGGTGGAGGGACTGAAGCCTGTGCCACGAGGGCTCCGACACAGAGAAGGCACTCCGCTGTCGGCCTGAGTGAGCGCCTCCCCTGGAAAGGGACATGGACAATAACTCTTTCAGGACAAATTCCTGTTATTCTGCTAAGCCTGAGTCTGTCCACTCGTACAAGCTGAGCCGCTCACATCGCCAAGTGCAGCGTGAGAAGCCGTGGCTGGGCCGGGGAGGCCAGCTGAGAAAGAGAGCGCACTGAAGGGGAGAGCCACTAAATGGTGCCTGTATGTCCTGCACTTGGGCTTTAAAACATGCAAAAAGTATCTTCGTTTCACAAAAGCAACAGCAGGACACTGTTTAGAAGAAGTAAGTTTTTCTATGGCATAGTCTGCTTAAACATCTTCCTGTCACCACAGTGGCTGACCCCGGCGGCCCCGGTGGCCGTGGGAGCCCGTGTCCTCTTGTTCCCTGCACAGCTTCGTTCCCATCTGCCGCACCACACGCTTCCCGCCTCACACGGCAGCACGAATACCGGCCGCCGCTTGTCCGCGGTGGGGCGAACTTTCTAAACTCCCGATCTCATCACTCAGGATGAGCCTTCACGGAGAAGGAATCACACGGTTCAGAAACACGGCTTCGGGATCAGCTGGTGTCCCTGTCACCGGGCTCCTCATTTGTCCTTGGGTTTCTCTGTGTGGTTCCCTGGCCTCTTCAGAGTCAAACCCCTTTGCTCTGATCCGACCAGCCTATCCCCCTCCCGCAGGGGTGGGCTGCACATAGACCCACTGGGCTCACGGTGGCTGGGTGGTGTCCCCGGCCTGAGACCCTTTTCTTTCCTACCTCTAATTCTGGGTCTGGTGTCCCCAGACTTGCTCTGGCATCACAACCTGACGCTACCTAAGACCCAGTGTTATTAACAAGGGGCCGGGGACATTTTCACAGCAGGCTACCTGTGTTCCAGGGACACCTGGATGATCTTTTAAGAAGAGGAAAGAAAACCACACAGGAGGCGAGCAGGGTCAGTGGCATGGCCAGACGAGGAAGGATCGTGTCTTAGACTCGGAATGAATCCTGGTCAGACTGAGCACATCCCGGACAACACCCAGCTCACAGCACCACAGGGTCAGATGTGAGCAGGGATTCCTGCGGGCCACCAGCCTGGGGACGGGCAGCACACACGCCCGTGGGCTCTGGCGCAGAGGGCCTCAGCTCAGGGACCGTTTGGCAAGGCCTGCAGAGGAGTCAAGAAGTTGAGACTTCCTGCTTCCCCGTTTCTCTTCCTGCTGATTCTTCCTGGCTCTGCGGTGCGACTCCCCCAACCCCACAGAAGACTCGGCCGAGGCCGGGAGGACAAACCCACCGCCTTCTCCTGTGGGGCACGTCCGCACCGCACCACGAGCTGCCGGGCTGGGTTTGGCAATCCCAGGGTCTCCCCGTCTGGGGGCACGCGGGGCCGGAGATTCTGCTCCCGGGCGACGCCGACCCACAAAGCCCACACCAGACTGGGCGACGGTGCCCACCCACCTCGCCCTCCCGGGGGCTCCGGGGCCGGCGCTCCGGCCCCCGCTCCGAGGCGGCATGTCGGCCCAGCGTGTGCCCGCTTACCCAGAACTCCTGCAGCTCTGTGAGATGGCTGACGTTTTCAATCTTCTTGATTCTATTGGATGCAATGTCCAACATGGTGAGTTTGTTCTGAAACAAGGAGAGAAGAGTTTCCCTGGATTACCTCAGCGCACCGGTGGTCGTGCGACCAGGTCCGTGGCGTCGGGGGCCCAGCTCAAGCTGCGGGCCGAGCCGCCCTCTCCACCCCCGCGGCGCAGGCGCGTGCCAACAGGAGGGGGATGCAGCCCCCCGCCCCCCGTTTCACTCCCGCACGGCCGCTGCGGGGAGCGCTCCTCACTCCCGGTACCTCTGCTCCCAGCCCCGGACTCGCGGACCCCGGTGCGCCGGGGTCCCCGTCCCGCGGCGGCGCGTGGTCCCGGGAGAGCAGAGGGACAGCTCCCTGGAAGCAGGGCAGGCCCGGGGCTCGGGGCGGGGGAGGGGGGCTGCGTGGCACGGGGGCGTCTTGGATGGGCTCCGAAGAAGGGGCACTTGCAGCCGCACGCACACCACCACGGAAATAATCCTCGGAAGACTATTTCTGTCCTCACTTAGAGATGAGGAGCCTGGGGCTCGCCCACGGGAGGAAACCGCCCAGGTACGAGCCGAGGTGGCGGAGGGGGAGCCCGTGCTCCCAGAGGATGCCCTTCTTCTGGGAAGAGGCCCCGGAGGAAGGGCAGAGAGGAAAGCCCGGGTACGGAGGGGGCGAGGGTCAGGCGCCGGCCTGGGATCACAGCCGACAGAAGAGAGCAGGAGCGCTCGGCCCTGCCGACGGCAGCGTCCAGAGTGACGGAGCACTTTCCCTCGGCCAGACTCCGACTCCTGCTTCCAGCCTGTGCCCCACGATCCCCTTCGGCAGACACTGTCTTTCCTATCAGGTAAGCCTCAGGAGTATTTTTTTTAAAGCTCAGCTTCAAGACTGAACAGAGCTGAATAACACTGTAGTAAAAATGAAGTCTCTTAAAGCTTGCATCACTTGCTGAACCAGGTTGAATCAAACTAACCAGCAAAGTTTTCTAGAATCAAATCATTTAGAAGTTTGTTGACAGCCTTCTTGTCTACCCATTTCTGACTGTGGATCCCTTCCTACATTTTCTGCTGCATTCTTGGGATTCTGATTCCAAATCCTCCCAAGTTTTAAGGGAAAGTTACAAACTGTCTCAATAAAATAAAAACAAGTCCATGAACACACACGCCAGCCCGCAGCCAGCAGCCGTGCCGACTCAGAAGGGCTCTGGCTGACTCCTCGAGGGCCCGCCCCTGCCTGTCCCCTCTGCGCCCGCAGCGTCACCCTCCAGGAAACCACAGGGTTCACGCTGGGTCACGTGCCAGCTGGGCACAGGCGCGCAGATGAGGAGTTCCTTTGTGTAGCCTGTGTGGGGCCCACCATGTGTGCTCGGACTGCGGTGCGAGCGCAGCGCGACAGGAGGCTCCTGCCTGGGGGGCGGGGGGTCTCGGCAGAAGAGGGCGGGCGGCAGGCAGTGCCAGGCTGGGGCCACCACCGCAGTGCCCTCCAGCTGTCTGAGCCCGCCCCGGGGTGCCCGGTGTCACCGGGTACGCGTACGGAGACGCAGGCAGGCTTCGGTCACGGTGCGGGTCCTGCGCGAAGGTTCGGCCCTGGGGCGCTGTGGCTGACAGGATGGTCTCGGGCCCCTGAGCACAGGGAGTCGGTTACGTGCTCGACACTGGCCTGCTTTTTTCTGGGAAGCTGGACAATGTTTTGAAAGCTTATCCGAAAGCAAATCAGTAGAGAATTACTTTAAAAAAAAAAAAAAAAAAGGAGGACCCGGGCAGGGGGGGGAGCAAGTTCAGCAGACGGGGCGTCCCCCAAGCAGTGACACAGCACGGACGGCTGTGCGTGCAGGGAGGGGGACACGGCGGGGAGCGGGGCGCCCCGAATGCTGAGGAAGGCGGTGTCTCCGGTGGTGCTGGGACAGGGATTTGCCATTTGGGAAAAACATACATTTACTTCCCTACTTCCCAGAACAAAAATAAATTCCAGATCAATTAAGAGAAAAACTTAAATGAACATTTGACCTCCAAATGAACGAAGCCCTGGGGAGACTGTCACGTTGGACCAATGATAAATGTTCTAATAACAATTACCATTAAAGCCACAACTGCCTTTTCCTTTCCGATTTTTTTTTTCTGTTTTGTTCAGAGGCCCAACAATGATCTGGAGTTGAAGCCAGACCACAGCATAGCATGCCTACCAGTAAAATTCTCCACTCTTGAAAATTCTCCCTCGCGCTTCTTTCCCATCTGCTGGGGACCTGCGCTCAGTTGTCCATGCGGCAGACAGCACCCTGCCCTCACCCTCCACAGAGTCCGGCCTCTCCCAACTGCCTCCACCCACCGTTCTGCACTGCCTGAGTGCCCGCCCTGCACGTACGCCACGCTGGTAAGCTCTCAATCTGACTGCAGGGCGAAGGAAGGCGACCACACTTATCACAGGCCAACTGTAACTCGTTGAAAATCCTAGCTCGTGGTAAAATGAAATTCGGAATGTGCTCTTCCCTCTAAGACATTGCTAACGGTGACTAGATCCAGGGGCCGAGGCGCAGAGGCCAAAGGAGCCTTTACTGAGACTGAAGTGCTAGGCTTATAATAACAAAAGTAACCACGTGGTTACCTTTGCTGGCAATAAACAAAACAGAAAAAAAAAAACCCAGTAAAATTGAATGCGAAAAAGTATTTTATTTGTCTTGACTACTTCAGGGAGGAAAAGCAGGCTCGCCCACAGGCGGCTGAGAAAGGCAGTGGCCAGGGCTGCCCGCCCGCCCTCCCTGCACAGTGCCTCTAAGGCCGTCCTGGGCGGGGCAAGAGCAGGGCTGTCCCTGCGAGGTGGACAGGCCCTCCCCACCCCTGCAAGGGCGACTGAAAGCAGGGAGGAGGGGGAAGGCGTGGGACGTCAGTTCAAAGCTGAGGTCCCGTGGCCCCCATGGTCTGGAGAGCAGTGGGTCAGCACGCGTACTGGCCAGGACGGGGAGGGAGGGACAGCTGCCGACACCTGGCAGCCCCGTGCAGGCGGGGGCCCCCGGGAAGAGGCTGTGGTGCCGCTGGGGGCCGCACCGTGTGCTGCGGCCAGGAGGCACCGTGGGGTGCACTGCCCCACGCTCACGGGGGGAGAGTGGAGACTGCATGCACTCGATGCGCGTCCCAGTGTGAGCGGGGACGTCTCCACCACAAACCCCTAGAGGCAACGAGTCTTCTGCAGACCGGGCCTCACCCGCACCGCCCCGGGCCGACGGGCAGTCTTACGTTGTTCTCCAGGCCCTCGATGACCTCGATGCCGTTGTGGCTCAGGTACAGCTCTCGAAGGTTCACCAGGCTCTGCAGGCCCTCCATCTTGGTCAGCCGGTTGCTCTGCGAGAGGGAGGGCCAACAGCCATCAGAACGTGCGGAGCGGAGGAAAGCCTGGCTTTTAGGGCAGGGGACCTCGTCTGAAGAGGCCTGACACTAGGGCACCGCACCCGAGTGTGCCGGAGGGAGCGGAGAGAGCGCACGGCGCATTTCCAGTCTGTCGCCCTGGCTGACGTGCGCGTGTGAGAGTCGGAGGCTTTCAGGTGAAGAACTCGCTTCTTTAGATGTGTTTGGGAAGGTCGACCCCTGTAATTTACTCACTCGAAAATGCCAAATCCCCTGAATATTTTCAAATAAATTACTTCTCATTTCTTTTAGTATGGGGTCCTTTTTTTAAAGAGTCTGCAGAAAGTCTGCTTTACAAAAGGCACAAGCGGTTTTGGGGAGACCTGCCACGCCCAGCACATGGGGTGGCACCTCCCCTTGAGGGCCTGGTTCCACTCATCTGCTTCTAGCAGAAAGGGGAGTGTGAGCCTAGGCGCACTCAGGGGCTTGCCCACTCGCGAACACAGAGCTCTGCTCTCTGTGCGGGCGTGGAAGCTTCACCACAGAGCCAGACGCTTCAGGAGGCCTTAGCACAAGCTCCGCCTTCTCGAGATGACCCTGTGGCTAGAAGCCACCCAGGGAAGGACCTTTTAGGTGTATGGACGTGGAAGTCTCTGAAACCTAACATTTCAGTCGCTCCCCGGTGGTGAAGGGAGTGCTGATCCCGGACATGGTGGAAGACAAGTGTGCGGGGTGCCGGGTAGTTCTGCCCCAGAGAGCGGATTAGTACCTGCATACTGAGCACCGTCAAGTTGGTAAGTGCATCCAGGTTCTGAAGTTTGGTGATCTTGTTTTTCCCCAAAAACAAACTCTCCAGACTGGTTAATGTGTCAATATTTTCAATTGCCTGCGAAAAGACAGGGCCACAGTTAATACCATGTGGCCAACCGGCCAGACCAGCGTGGGCAAAGGGCCTGGGTGAGGAGGAGACACAGCCACATGGACTGCAGCCCTGGGATGTGGGCAAGTTACTTGTCCACTCTGGAGTCTCCACTGAAATCTCACTTAAAAGGGGACTCGTCCAAGGCCTCGTCTCCCAGATCACCCCAAGCCTAATGAGCCCGAGGTCAGGGGCATCCACAGGCGAGCAGCCTCCCACCAAGCGCTGATGCTCAGAGCTCACACATTATCATGTTATTCCGTGGAGGGTTCGTTGAAATGCATTCCAGGAGCCTTGGTCTCCCCAGAAGCGGCTCTGACCTCAGGATGCCACCCAGGATTCCTGGGAGCAGCCGCCCCCATTCCATGGCTCTCTGTCCCCCATCTCAGGGTCCACACCCCTCCCTGCCAGGGTCCTGTGCTCCTCTACTCAGCCGTCAGTCCCAGTGCCTGGCAGAGAGCAGGAGGTCTAGGACACGCTGGCTGACTGGCCGGTTTCCCTCCCGAGCTCACTCCCAGCTTTTCGGCACAGGCTGAGCCACCTGTGGGGGCAGAGACAGGTGCATTCCAGCCTGCATGTCACAGCAGGGCTGGAGGATGAGGGTTCGGGGGAGGGCATCCTGAACTGCCTATGCCGATTTGCGATGGGCCACCTTTCAGTCTAGAAACACTGCAGAGAGATGACAACACGCTAACATCTGGGCCACTCTTCACTCTTTAGTTCTAAATGTGCTACTTTGCTACATGGGCCACGTGACCGCTCACAACTGTCCCAAGAGGCCCTCTTGGGTTTGCATCCTGCCCAGCTCTCAAGGGCCAAGCTGGGCTGATCAGAGTGTGCTGTGAATGTCCAAGAGCCAGACGGAGGGCTGTCTGCAACACAGAGGTGGGGGAAGAAGTGCTTGGACAACTGGCTCTGCTGGGAGGTCACGCGGGCGTCGAGTGGTCTCTGGCTAGCAGAGATCTCATTGCTGTCCAGGTGACCCTTCCCCCCCCCCCCCCCCCCCCCCGCCAATGTCAGCCCTTCTGTGACCCCACCTGTGTCTCCACCCTGGGCTCTGCCCAGCAGCTACGGTCAGGCGGGTAAAGGACTGCTCCCGTGGGCACCAACCTCTTTCCAGAGCTACTCTGCCCAGCGCTCCCAGAGGTCAGACAGAACGTGGCAGGACGTAAGGCTGGCGTGGGGCGTGCCCAGGTGGACGCAGCTGCCCAGGGAGGATGGGCCAACCACGTCACCAGCTGCGACATGCTTCCTACGGCCCCTGTGTGGCGGTCAGGTTGCCACAAGCCACCACCCTGCTGTGTCTGGAACACTGTCTTATAGAGAGGCTCACCAAAGAACACAACCCTCCGCACATGTGAAACCAAAGCACGTCCCTCGGGCAGAACGTAACTGGGACGCCTTGCTAAGGTTTAAGCTGCAATCTGGATGAAGAGCAAGTGAAATTCCCGTGCAGAGAAGGGCTAGACCACGCTCTTGTTAGCACTGACCTGTAGTTAGCGTTCTCTTCCTGGAAAATAAAATCCCACCATGTGAAGCACTGAGCCAAGCACACATCTTAGCACCCACCGCCCTGGCCCCAGCGGCTGGGCCCCTGGCCACGCGCCTGCACCTACCCGGATGCGGTTGGAGCCCAGCTCCAGCATCTGCAGCTGCTGTAAGCTGCTTAGGTTCTCAATTTTACTGATTTTATTGTTAACCAAGAAGAGCTTCTTCAGTCGTGTTAGCTTGTCAACTCCTTCAATGTTTCTCAGCAGATTGAAAGAAATATCTAGAATCCTGAGAACGAGCAAAACGTTTCATTTTTAAATGAGCACAAGAGGCATGGCGCTCAGAATGCAACTAAGCTGGAGGCAGCCCCCCCACCAGGTGGGCCACGCACCGCCCCAGCTGCCTGCCGGGCTCTGGGCAGGACGCTGTGGCAGAGGCGGCCTCCCAGGGCTGGGAGCCGGGGCCCAGGGGTGGTTCTGGGGAGACGGAACACGCCCCTCAGTCGTCCCCCAGACTCATGACTCACTCCAACTGTGTCAGCTCCTCCAGATTCTCAATCTTCTTGATTTGGTTGTCATAAAGATCCAGCTCTCGCAGACTCTGTAACTCCTCCAGATTTTCAATGCATTTAATTAAATTTTGACGGAGGCAGAGAGTCTGAGGGATGAAAAAGGACAGTTGACACAGGCAACAGGGAGGCCACGAGATGCCAGCTGTGTTGCAGGACCAGCCTTCCAGGGCAGGGGACGTGGTTTTCATGCTCCCGTTGTCTTCTAGAAATGTGCCGACCTCGGAGAGGATGGGCAGATGCCCAAAAGGGGGCCGGACGCAGGCCTCGCACTGAGCAGACCTCCTTAGTGAGGGAGGCACTGGTCAGGGTTGGGTATGAGTGCGGTTTCCCAGCAGATCAAACTGGTAGTGGGCTCAATTTTGAACAAACTGAAGTGAAACGAGGTAAGGACTACAGTCCGGGGTGTGCTTAACTGCAGGCAGGCTCCGCAGCGGCTCACTGCCTAGCCCCGGGGAGCGCCCGTCGCCCTCCTGGACTGCACTGTGAAGCCCCCCATGTTTAGGATAAAAAGTGCCAACGGCAGAGCCCAGGACGTGGGCCAGCAGCTTCTGCAGAACCGACCCTCAGTTAGACACGTGCCCGCACCCCTCGGGTGGGACGGGCTCTGGGGTGTCAGCATCCCCTCCAGAGGAAGGGCAGAGTCGCCCTCACCTTCACTTTCTTCAGCACCGTGAACCCCTCAATCTTCCCAATGCGGTAGTGATTCAGATCAACGTCCTGAAACGGAGAAGAAATCGAGCTGCAGAGCGGCACCTGAACACCTGCTTCCTGGAGCAGGAGCCAAAGGGGGCCAGAGGAGGGAGTGCAGGGGAGGGGAAGAGACCCCGGCGAGCCTGCACACGGGCAACGGGGACACAGAGGACGGCCGCAAGATGCTCGCTGGCAGCCTGACGTATAAATGAGCAGTGAGTAAAGCCTCCCGCCCCACAGCCCCCCACGCGCAAACATGGGCCGAGGCAGCCGCCGCCAGCAGTGCGCTTGGGGGGGGGGGGGGGTCCCGGATGATGCTTCCTGGCGGTCTCCCATCTGCCCGGAGCTGCCAGCGTGCAGGGCACTTCAGATGCTGGGGAGGTCGAGGTCCTGCCACGGACGTCATCACCAGACCCACTCGTGTCATTTAGGCGGCGACAGCGGTTCATCGGCCACCCAACCCTCTGGTTCCACAGAGCTGGGGTTTCGGTCACTGGTATTAAGAAACAACCAGGACACAAGGACTCTGACCCAACCAAGTGGGCCGCAGACGACCTCGCCTAGGAAATCACTCACTGATCTGGTACCTCCACAAATCCACCCTGACAGTCCGAGGGGTCCATCACCACGGCCCCCGAGGCTGCGTCCAGCAGGGGGCATTACCTCTGCATCTCTGTCCAGGCTGATGGTTTCCATATCCACAGGCAGCTCTTGTCCTTCTGAAAAAATGAGAAGGAAAAACAGAGCCCATTCAGAGCCTAGTGTCGGTGGCCCTGGGGCGTGGGCTGCCTGGCTCAGCGCGCAATCGCGCCCAGCAGAAGGCACGCGGCGGCGCGCAGAGGCTCCGGAGGCACGGAAGTTAATGCCCAGCTCCAGTCACCATCTCCTTCCAAGCATCTGGACGTTCCTGAACTCGGCTACCGGCAAAGGTCTCCAAACTTCCACCTGTGCCACTGAACTTGCCAGGGAAGGACACGTAGCCTGAAGCTGTTTGCAGGGAGGAGGGGAGAGGCCGAGGAGCTCAGGTGAGCCCAGCGAGCGGCAGGGGAGTGGCCCAGAGCTGCCCAGCTGGCAGCGGCCTGCCCTCTCCTTCCTCGTCTGCGGCAGTTACTCAGACCACGTGAATACTGCTCATGCTGGGCGTGTCAGATGTTCTAGAATGTGCCTTTTTATTGCTTTGGAAAGCGGCCTCGTATCTATAAACACTCATCTCTGCAAAGAGGAAACCAAAACAAAGCACCGCTCGACAGAGGGACTGGAGAGCCCTGACCGAGACGCACCTCTCCTGGGCTGGAGGCCCGCACGACCCGGGCACAGACCCCCTGCCCCAGCGCTGGGACGGCTGTGCAAGGCGCTCAGGCCGCGGGGCCAACGGCCTGGAATCAGCCGCTTCCCGGTCTCCGTCTCCCCTGAGCTGCCGGAAGCCTGCGAGTCTAAATACAGCTCAGTGCTTTAAAAAAGTAACAGTGATCCCTGGATTTCATTGACTGTCTGACTTGTCTTAGCAAATGAATAAGGTCGGATATCGTGACTGGATGACACTCCCTAATGTCCCTTTCGGCTCTGAGGAAACTGGGCCGCCGGCTGGCCGTGCTCGTGGGGGGCGCGTGTGGCCGTCGCTCTCCCGGAAAGCGGCTGTCCCCGCCGCTGTTTCCGCCCGGTTCCTACCGCTGCCTCTCCCCCACTGCAAAGCGCAGCTGCTTCTGCCGTGGAACCGGCCCGCAGCCCTCAGCCCGCAGGCTCCCGGCACCGTCCCGGGACCAGGGCTTCGTGCTGTCTGCTGGCCAGCCCAGCGTGCCACTGGAGGCAGCAGAGAGGTGCACCGGACCGCGGACTGACCAGCTTGACCAAGCAGCACTGGCTGGACTGGCTGAATTCAGGCTTCTCACTACACCTTCTCCGTAACAATCAACAATGGCTAGTCAAAAAAAGATGTCGTCTACTATAGTTTCTTATTTACTGGAACTATTTGCTATAGCTTTACAAGATGTCAGCCAACCTAGGAATGAGGTAGAAGGAGCTGGGCAGAACCGAGAGATGTGCCCAGATGGCTCCTTGCCCCCGACGGCACAGACCCAAGGTCCGTGAACCCTGGGAAGGCGCAGCGAGAGAGGCAGCGCAACGAAGGCAGGCGTCCAAGCCCCCCAGCCTCCACGCCAGGACACCGTGAGCGCGCAAGGCAGCCGTGCAGACAAGGGAGCACGGCTGGTGGGCGGAATCCAGGCCTGGGCTCTGTGGTCACACGGCTTAATGCGGTTGTGTCTGTAACGGGCCCGGCGCTCAGGGCAGGCCCCTCAGAACAGCTCAAACTCTGCAACAGTTACCAGCCTAGAATGTTTCCACAAATCTGTCATGTATTCATCTTTTCCTTTTTTTTAAAAAATAAGTTAAGGAAAATAAGTGAAAGGTAACAGCTGACACGTTTTAATTTATTTGAACTTAGTTAGGACTTAAATAAATACAGGTGGGAGCAGAGCAAGTCCTGGTTTTTCTTAATGACTTAAAAGACTACATATTTCCAGAGTTTTTTTTTTTTAATATTTTATTTATTTATTTGAGGGTGAGCACGTGCAGGAGGGAGGGGCAGAGGGAGAAGCAGGCTCCTTGATGAGCAGGGAGCCTGAGGCAGGACTCGATCTCAGGACCCTGGGATCATGACCTAAGCCAAAGGCAGTGACTGAGCCACCCAGGTGCCCACTCCCCACCCCATTTTTAAGGTTTTCCAGAGTGCCTTTAATTAGCTAGTGGTCTGGAACAAAGAACGCTGGATTTGGATAAGTTGGGTTCAAGTTCAGCTGCTCTACTTTGTCACCGTGAGCCCCAGGGCGAGGCCCAGGGAGTCTGTCCTCGTCACCCAGGAGAGAAAATCCCCGGGACAGGGCCCCCTGAACTCTCCAGGCCTCCACGAGCGCTGGATGTTCAGATGGGAGAACAGGTGATGCACCCACCCGCTTGGTCTTTCCGTGACTCAGTTCGACATAACGAAAGCTTTTATCCCTCTCTCCCGTGTACTTATTCCACCCACGCTGCTTCCAGAATATCGACTCTGGCGCTCCAAAGTAAATGTGGCTGATACTTCTGTGGTAATCTCCCTTTGCCTTAAAATTAGGTTGCCATAGTTACCAATCATCCTCACTGGCACAGAGCACGATGTTATTTTAAAAATCAGTTTTGTTTTTTTTAGAATTTGTGGGTTTTATTACCTTAAGGGTAAAGCATGACTATTACTACCTTAAAAGTCTGTACATTGTATATAAATCTAGACAATGCAGAAGGTATAACACCCTCTCAAACCTGCTGTTCAGAGACCTTCAACTGCAGTTTGATGTGTTTTCTCTTCAATGTATGTTAAAACTTACATATCATTTTAACAATAAGACTTCAACATGCATACTGTTTGGAAATGTGCTCTTCTTACCTAATAATATCTCCTGGACATCTCATGTCTGTTCATATGCCCTCTCTCACTCTTTTCAATGTAAATCAATTTTTCTAACCAAACCAACAAAGATCATGGTTGCAGAGAGTGAAAAACCACCGCTGTGGACTGAGAACTTACTTTTCTCATCTCTAGGTTAATTTTGTTGCTGTTTTTAATCACTAAAACAACAGGAGGCTACTGAGGTATCTTCTGCATGAAACAGTTTTCCTAACATCTTGGCAATTTAGGAGTCAATCCTCAGGCCTCTCATATGGTGAAGCAGGACTTAGAAATGGCTTCTATAAAATACTAAAGGTGCTATTCTGAAATTAGTTTACGTGACTATGATGGGAAACAAAAGCATTGTTGGTGAAAAAAAAACTTTTTTTCAAATCTTGCTTTCTGAATATATGGTTAATAAAACAATTTTCGGATTCTGTCTCAGATGACACGCTAGTACTAACGTTATTAGTAGTAGTGTTTGCCTTCAGTGGAACTCAAAGAAAAAAAAAGCATCTTGCTTGCAAGTGGCATAAATGAGTCAGCTCACGAAGGGAGTGCCTCGGGGGCTCCTACGGTTGAGAGCACGGCCGCCGGCCCCCCGCCGGCCGCTACTGCTGCATCAGCAGATGGAGAAGCGGCCACGCGAATGCCCCTCTCGCACGGCAGTCCTCCCCCGGCCCTCGCGTCCCCACCACACAAGGCGGATCACATGCAACACGGCCGCGCCCACCCCCCTTAGAGAGTTGAAGGCTCTTAACTCAGCCTGGTACCTTCTGGGTCCTCTTCCCCCTGCTCCTCTCCACCCTTTAGGCTGTGCTCACTGAGGTCCGCCACTGTACCGCTGCTCTGCTTCTTCCCTTCCTCATCGCCAGACTCTTCAGATTCGACTCGCCTGTCAACTGAGCCCACACACACCAATAAGAACTCACAGCCACTTTATGCGACTCCCCGAAGAACACTTAACAGACGGACATCCAGCTGTAAGTCAAAAAGACTTCGATGAGAAACACTGGTTGAAGTCAGCCCAACAAACACGAGTGTCTTTCCTGTCTTGGGCACCATCTGCGGTGTACAGTGGCGGGGACGTTGTGTGGGGGAGGGCAGAGCAGGGAGGACACATGGGGACTAAGATGACTAACAGACTATTTCTGCCCTCAAGGGAACTGTGAAGAATTCCCGGATGTTGTAAAAGCCCTGGACCAAGTGTGATCAAGCGGACTAATGGGTGACACAGTGAAGCACCTCCTGTGTGGCTCGCTTTTGGCCTGGACGTCCACGTACAGGGGACCATTGTGACCCTTCCACCACATACCTTCATCCATGCTCCACTATCCATTTGGCCAAGAAAACCAGCCCAGTTCACAGGCCCACGTTCTGAAAGAAATCAAGACTAACTCAAATCAGACTGTGGGCAGAGGGGGGCTGTAATGAAAAAGGAGAAGACAGCCAGTAGTGCCAAGTGCCCCACATAAAGGTCACCGATGCCAGACATCAGCACACAGTGATACCAGCCTACAGCTTTGAAAGGCTGGGAAATAAGGATTTTTTGAATTAATAAATAAGGCAATGACTAAACATTGCAGACTGGTAAAAATTATTTGGGTAAGACTGTCAAATAATTTTCCTTTTCCCAGCTTGTTTTCATGAGCTCCCTTGGAAGGCTATCTTGAAGAGCTGAAACAGTAATAAGTTACCGGGAGTTACCAACAATACTGAAAGTATTTTCTTTCCTGGCTAGTTTGTCCACAAAGGAGTGTGCTCTTTGAGGAAAGGAAGTTTTACTTCTTCTCTGTATCTCTTCCTAGGCCTAGAAAAGTAGCACCCAGGGAAGGAGTGCTGGATAAAGCCAAGTGCTTATGAAATCAACCTCCTAAACCTCTGAATCCATTCCTTCTTCCTCACCCTGGCAAGTGGCTGGGCTCCTGCCTGGCCTCCTAACTGGTCTCTCTGTGGCTTTTCTGGCTCTCTCTAATCTATTCTGCATTGCCAGAGAATCTGATGTGATTCTAAAATCCAAATCTAATCTTTGACACCAGAAGGTTTTTTTAATTTTAATTTTTTTAAAAGATTTTATTTATTTATTTGACAGAGAGAGAACGAGAAAGAGAGCGCACAAGCAGGCAGAGCAGCGGCAGGCAGAGGAAGAGGGAGAGGCAGGCTCCTCACTGAGCAAGAAGCCCGGATCCCAGAACTCTAGGATCATGACCTGAGCTGAAGGCAGACGCGTAACTGACTGAGCTACCCAGGCTCCCCGACTCCAAAAGTTTTTGGACTGCCAGTGACTCCTGCTGAAATTTTGCCTTGCCCATAGAAACACAGTGCGGGCAGCCTATTTGCTTTTCCAAGCCTTGCTCTCTTCACCTGTACAAGGGGGCTAGGATAGAACCTACAGACCAGGTGTCATCAGGACTAAAGCAGAAAAGGCACAAAAGCAGTCAGCATGTGCATGACATGGAGTAAACACTTGGTGATGAGTTATTACCAGGCACAGGGCACTCTGTGGTCAAGGCTAAGAGAGAGCAAATTCTACTGGGTGTGGTGTGGCTGTGACCAGGGTGGCAGGGACTTAGCTAATGAAGGGCAGCCAAAGTGAAATGTGGCACCCTATCCTGAAGGCAGCAGAGGCTCTGGAGCACGAGACAGTAGATCCAACTAGAAGGCAACTTTGGGATACTGGGAACAATGGGCTGGTTCAAAGTACTGGCAGTGGGAATGGAAGAGGAACGGAAGACCTGGAGATATTAAGGATACAGAGGCATCAGAACTTGTTGGTTAGTTGGATGGGTGGGAGTGGGAGAGAGAGAATCACCCAGGTTTTGCATTTGTCATTTACCAAGACAAGGAAACAGGTGAAGAGGAAGGAGTAGATTGGGAGGAAGGCTTTCGAGAGGGGATAGGAAGAGGTGCTTCCTTGCTTAACAAGATCCAAGACCCCTCAGCAAGGTACTCCATGACCTTCTCCTGCGACCTCCTCCGAGAGGACTGGCACTCTTGGTCCTGTTTTCTTTCAAACAGACCACCTTCTTTCACAGCTTTCTGCTTTTGTCTTTCTCTGCCCTGACATCATCTTTGAGCTCTCCCCAGCCTGGTGATTCGGAGTTATCGTTCAAGGTGCAGCTGCGCGCGGATGTGGTTGGGCAGCCGTCACTCCCAACGTGCCAGGTCTTCCTTGCATTCCAGCTCGCAGCCTCCTTCGGGAGCACGGAGCACGGAGCACGGAGCACTCTACTCCCGAGACAGCGGCCGAGCCCCCGCCCCTCCCCCAAACCAGCGGAGACCGAAGCGCGTCGGCGCTCAAGACTGACTCTCCAACTGCGGTGTGTGTCTAACTACACGCACATGTAACATGCAGGTGACTTTTTTCAACGAGACCAAAGAGTTGAATTCAGTCTTTTCAGAGCTACGACAGCTTTGAAAGCAGGCTTCCGCCGTGGGGTAGTTCAGTCTCGCGGCTCCTCTCCATCCCTTCCCACTACCCGTTCGCCGACGAGGACTCTTCTCCACGTCCACCACGTTCACCCGGGAGCCAAGTCGGGCAGGTCCCAGGCGCCCCGCGCCGCAGCTCCCCGGCAGCTGCCCGGGGGACAGAGCCGGCGGGCCGGGCTCC
>LNAC01000654.1:301672-327884 GCA_002007465.1 Ailurus styani | reverse complement strand
AGCCCCGAGGGCGCGGCCGGTTCCCAGCTGCTGCCCGCGCGCCGGCGGATCCGGGTGCGCGCCCGCCCTCGGGTCTCTGCCCCGGTGCCCCGCGTACCCGGCCTCCACCTCAGCCCTCTGTCCACCGGCTGTTCCCAGACCAGGGCGGCGCCCGAGCGGACGCCTTGCAGCCCCTTCCTTTCCGCACCTTATCCCCCGGTAACTCAGCTCCGGGCTGCGCCAACTTTGTCTTCTGTGTGCCCCGCTGCGTGTTTCTGCCACGGCCGTAATTTAAGACCTCCTAGGCCTTGCGCGCCCCGCCCCTGCCCCGGAGCGATCTTGGAGACCGCGGATCTGGTCCTGTTACTCCCAAACACAGACCCTTTCAAAGTCGGCCTTTGGGAGAAAGTCCGGACTGCCTGGGCGGGCACGGGAGGCCCTGGGAGTTAGGCCTGACTTCTCCAGGCGCATCCCCACTTCTCCGCGAGGGTGCCTCTGTCTGCCTGCCCGGAAGGCATCTTCACTCCGCTGTCGTGCTCAGCTCGGCTGGTGCCTCCTCCAGGAAGCCCTTGTTGACCTTTCGGGTCTGGGAAACGCCCCTTGCTTACATTCCCCAACCCAGCAGCCATCATCCTAGTAGACAGGCTTTAGGACGCCTGCTGGCGAGAAACGCACAGTCCCAGAAAGGGTCTGGGGGCGAGTCGTTATGGGCCCCCAAAGTCCTGAGCAAGGCAGATTTTAGGGTAGGTTTCTCCTCAGAATGACGTCCTCACCACCGTGTGCTCTGCTGTCCCCCATGTTGGCTTCATCCCGAGGCTGCTTCTGCGCCTGCTGGTACAGCAGTGGTGGGAGCTCTCGGAGCTCTTTGCTACCTAGCTTGTGAGGGAAGGATGGTTGCTTCCCGAAGGTCACGCTCAAGCTCAGAGTACTTTCCAGCAGCTCCCTGCAGGTCTCTCCTGGCTTCTGCGGGGTCTGAGGGCAGTGCTCACGCCGTCTGAAATCAAAACTAGCATCAGCAGTAGGATCACCGAGACACACCCGGTGCTCTCTGGTCCTGTATCTTCTTTCTGGTCAGAGCAGGTACAAAACACCCAAAACCCAGAAAACTATTCTAAAAACTTAGGCTGGGCTGGCAGGAGTTTCTGGTTAGCCTTTGAATTAAACCTGCGAAAAAGGAGTGATGTACGTTTGTGTGAAGCCAGGCTCGTTGTTCTCAGAGGCCGGCCTACGCTTGTGGAGCTGGAGGCGCTGGTGGCTCTGCCGAGGTGCCGTGGGCCTCGGTGCCACGTGGCGTGGATGTGGCGTGCAACGCTGACTGGCCCGTGGCCGACCACAGAGGGCACAGAAGCCACAAACGGATTTGGCTTTATTACATCCACTTGATTGGTCAGCTTTAGACACGATTTATCTACCCCTCCCGTGCGAGACCAAGCGTTGGCCCTTACCCTTCCTTCGCTTCCGTCCCCCTCCTTGTCAGCTTGTATAACATTTACAGTGCATTCTAAAACCTTTTATTAGTAAATTTACAGTGTAGTCTGAAGAGTCATGTTTTTGTATTTTTACAAACCAGAGTTCTATAACATTCACGGTGTAGTCTGGAGCTATAATCGTGTCTCTGTGCTTTGTTAGTCTGTTGGTTATAGAAATGAAAATGTGATCATTTTGTTATTTATTTTAGAAATAGTCCGTTTAGGTGCTTAGAGAAGGGAAGCAACAGGTTCTAGTAGTTTGCTATCTAATTTCTCTTTTGCTTCTTACTCTTGATTGCTCATCAGCTGTTGCTCTTACGGTTCCACGCTGGATATATACATATGTGTAGAAAACATCTCTTAATTTTCTAGTGTGTGCTGGTTGACCGTTCAGAAGGATGAGTGCGACATTAGTCATGAATCGTAACAATGAAGTGAACACATTTCAGCCCCCTCCCCCAGATTAGCAACCGAAAGATCCTGGGCCTTGTGCGGCCCTCCATTCCAGCTTGCTGCTGGACCCTCGGAGGAGACCTGCCGGAAGTTTGGGTTTTTCCACATTTGTGTGTGCCCCTCAACAATGTATGTAGATGGGGGGCGTTGTGAAAAGGGAATTTTACGGTCGATGGTCTTTTATAACTTGATTTTTTTCACTTATTGCTGAGATTTATCCTCATTACATGTACAGAATTTGTTTTCATTGTTATGACTCATAGTATGAATATGCCAGAATTTTAGATCTGTTTTCTCGTTGATGAGACTTCAGATTTATTCTTTTCTTCCTTTTTCCTTTTGCCATTGTGAGCTATGCTTCCCTGAACATTCTTGAGTGTGACTCACTACTTATGTGCAAGGGTCCTACAGAATATGAGTCCGAGAGTGGGATATTCTGTCTCAGTAGGTTACTGTGTGCCTTAAATTGTTTTCTGAAGAGATTACATTGATTTGTTAGAGTTCCCGTTAATCCACATATCTATCAATATTTGATATTATTAGAATTGTTAGGTTTTGCTGGTTTAGTAGGTGTAAAATGGTCACGATTGTGCTAATAAAGCTAAGCCCCTAGTTACAGGGTAGTCCACTAGTGCTGCTGCTTCTGTGAGATTCTTGTCTCCATTTTTCCACAGAGCTGTGTGCCTTTTACTGTACTTTAAAAAATTTTTTTTAATTATTGGCCTTTAAACTATCCTGAATATTAATTTCCTGGTTATGTATGTGGCAAATATCTCCCCCCAATTTGTGGTTCCTATCATTTTGTTTGTGGTATTTTTGGTGAACGGGCATCCTCAACTTTAATGATAAATTTATCAGTCTTTTTTTATTTTTTTTTATTTTTTTTTATTTATTTTTTTATTTTTTATTTATTTTTTTTTTAAAAGATTTTATTTATTTATTTGACACACAGAGAGAGAAATCACAAGTAGGCAGAGAGGCAGGCAGAGAGAGGGGAGGAAGCAGGCTCCCCGCTGAGCAGGGAGCCCGATGCGGGCCTCGATCCCAGGACCCTGAGATCATGACCTGAGCCGAAAGCAGAGGCTTTAACCCACTGAGCCACCCAGGCGCCCTATCAGTCTTTTTTTAAAAAAAATTAATTTATTTATTTGAGAGAGAGAGTGAGAGAGAGCATGAGAGGGGAGAAGGTCAGAGGGAGAAGCTGACTCCCCGCTGAGCAGGGAGCCCGTTGTGGGACTCGATCCCGGGACTCCAGGATCATGACCTGAAGCAAAGGCAGACACTTAACCAACTGAGCCACCCAGGCGCCCAAATTTATCAGTCTTATAGTTAGAGCTTTTTGTGTCTTGTTGAGGAAAACCTTCCTTGCCCAAAGTCTTACCGAAGGTCTTTCTAATTTTCTATTAAAAGTTTAGTGTTTTGACTTTCATAAGCTAAGTCTTTGATGTCCTAGACATTGCTTTTCTCGTGTGGCGTGTGGATCGCTCTGCTGTCACTGTTTCTTGGCTGGACTTGGAGTTGCCTGGCTTCCCCGCGGGCTTGCGGCCAGTGCAGGGCGCCGCTCCTGCTCGGGCGTCCGGGGTTCCTTCCTGCGCGGGGCCGGGCTGGCCGCCGGCTGTTCCTTTGATCGGTTTGGTTACTCCTTCCTGGACACAGCCACACCATGACTTCCTGTCGGGTTTTCAGGTCTGGGAGGCTGATCTGGGGATTTGTTGCTCATTTGTACCTCTTCAGATGTTTCTTCTTCATCCTCTCTCCTTTGGCTGTTCGGTTCTCCTCTTTCTCTCTTAACTTCTCTCTCCTATTTCAGTGTTCTTGCTTCCCTGCGGTGCATTCTGGGTTACTTATTCACACAGCTCTGCTGATCCTCTGATTTCCTTTTCAGCTGTGACTACCTGCTTGTCTTACTCATTCCTTGACATTACAGATTGATCGCATTGAGATAATTTACAGACACTAAAACGTGCTGGTGGTCAGTACGTAGTTCAGGGAGCATCGAGATAGTTCCACGGCAGCAGGATCGCAAACAGGAGAGCACTCCCACGCTCTCCAAAGCCCCTCTGCTCTTTCTGAGTCAGCTCCCCCACCCCCAGGTCTGGCCCCCGCTCCGCTTTCTGCCCCGCGAGGTCAGGCCTGGCTCCGTGCGAGCTTCATGCCGCCGGAACCCTGCAGGAAGTGTTCTCCGGCACATCTCCACGGCTCTGCGAGCCATCGGAGCGGTCGCTGTCTGCCTGTGCATCCTTTCCTGCTGCTGATAGGGGTCTTTTGTGTGGTTACGCTTTGATTTGCTTATCTGTGCTCCCGTGGAGGATCACTTGGATTGTTTCTAGTTTGGGACTGTTCTGAACACAGTTGTCAACGTTTCGGCAGAAGTGCGTGTGGTCGTGTGCTCTGCTCTCTCCCGGGCAGGTACTTCGTGCAAGCCCTGTGTCCTGGGCTGACTGGCAGCCCATGCTCTGGCTCGCGTGTGTGCACTTGGTGTCTTCCCGCCCACACTCTGCAGGTGTCCTAGCCGCTCCCCACCCTGCCCAACGCTCTGTGTTTCCACTCTCTGTAATTTTAGCTGCCCTGGTGCTGGTGTGTGATGGCTTGTGATGGTTGAACTTGCACTTCCCACATTACTGATGGTGGTGAATGTTTTTCTCATGTGCTTCTTTGTGATTTGTATGCCTTCTTCCACGAAGTGTCTGTTTAAATCCTTTACCTCTACCCCCTTTAAAAAAAAAATCTCTGGTCGTTCGTCGTCTTCTGAGTGCTTAGGATTTTTCTATGTATGTGATCCCGTCGTCCATGAATCGAGACAGCTTTATGTCATTCTTTCCAGTATATGTGCCTTTTATTTCTTTCTCTTGCCTCGTGTGCTGGTTGTTCCCCTAGGACAGTGCTGAAGAGAAGAGGCTAGCTGAGCTTCCTCACCCTCCTCCCGACCTTGGAAGGCCAGCATCGCGGGCCGTAGGTTCTTCGCGTGCGCCCCTGGGCACGTGGAGGATGTTCTCACCTTCTCACTGTTTGTTCCTGTGATGGGGTGTTGGATTTTGTCCAATGCTTTTTTGAAATCAACTGATATGATTGTGTGATTTTTCCTCTTTTTGTTTCTTCTTTAGCCTTTTGATATGGTGAATTACATTGACTGATTTCCAAATGTTAAACCAGCTTTTTATTGCTGTGATAAACCCCTCTTGGTTGTAGTGAATTCTCCTTTCTATATATTGCCTCGGTAGATTTGCTAACGTCTTGTTGAGGATTTTTGCATCTCTGTTCATGAGAGTTATTGGTCTGCAGTTCCCTTTTCTAGCAATGCTTTTGTCTGGTTTTGGTATCAGGGTGATTCTGGCTTCAAACACTGGGCTGGATGTGCTGTGCCTGTTTTTAATTTCTGGAGGACTTTGTGTAGTACTGATATTATTTCCTTCTTAAACATTTGGTGGAATTCACCAGTGAAGCCATCTGGGCCTGGAGATCTTTGAGGGAAAGTTTAAATTATAAATTCATTTTTTTAACACTGAAATTTAAAAAATTTAATTTCTAAAAAGCTGGTTTGACTCTTTCAATGTGTAGTTGTTTCTGGGAAACTCTTGTTCTGCTCTCTTCCGTGACTCCCATCTTTCGTATTTTGAACATATACACAGGCATTGGTAGTAGCTGATGTTCTCATGTGTCTGAGTGTGTTTGATTTTTCTCACCCAAGGGGGCTCGTTTCCTTGTCTGCGTCATTGTAAGGGAGCATATTTTTCAGTCTTGCTCTTGGAAACCCTACTTAGGATGCTTTGCTTCTGGGAAGATTGCTTTTGCCGGGGCCCGGGCTGCTGAGCTGGGACCACACTTGCCCCGCTCAGGGCCCCCGGGCTCTCGGAGCGGGGCTCCCTTCGTGAGGGTGACTCCAGCTCACGGGCGTCTCTCTCTTCTCACGCGTGTGCCTCACGCTCTCGGCGCTCCGAGGTGCCCCCCCACCAATACGGTGCGTGAGCTCCAGCTGCTCGCAAGTGTGGGGGCCACTCGATCGTTACCAGACCATTGGATTCTCTAATTTTTTTCTAGAACTTTCATCTTTCGTTTTTAAATTCGCCTGGAACTAATGTTTGTACGTGGCAAGTCACAGGGATGCAGCTTCACCCCGGGCTTGTCGCCTGATTCTCTCTAGCCCTGGCAGCTCCCGGCTACTCAGCATGTGCGGTCTGCAGCCCCCCTTGGGTCCTGGGGTCCCCGCGAGAGCGCCGTGAGGTGCGCGTTACCGTTCCTCGCACTTTGCGTAGAAGGGGGCGAGGCTGGAAGGCCAGGGGCTGTGCAGGGCCTCGCCGTGCTGGGGCGCACTGTTCGTCCCCCCGAGCTCTGCTGAGTGCCAAGCTCCTTAACAGACACTGGTCTGTTTCTGAGGCCGGTCGGGTTTCTTGGCCTTTTCCCTCCTCTGCTGTACCGATCTCTGTCTGTGCAGCTCTGTGGCGTGCTCTGATGTTGACATCCTTCCACACTGGTGATAGTGGGGCCTTCAGCTTTTTGTCTGTCTCGGGGACCCCTGCCCCACCACGCTCAGGAGCTGGGAGCTGAGGCAAGCGTTGGCCAGGCCCTAGCAGCTGAGGGGCCTGGGGCGTGAGCGTACCAGAGACCCCATACTGTTACCACCACATGCAAAGTTACAAACTGGGCTCACAAACTGTTCACTGTGAGAGTCACTGCCCTCCTGTGCTGGTGGCGAGTCTTCACGATGACCTGAAACCGGGGTGGAACCGGTAGGCAGGGCCTCCTCGGAGTTCTGGGCTGCGATGTGGCGTGGGAGGGGCCAGGCCCCCTTTTCTCTCCCCAGCAGGTCTGTCCTATGCAGGCTCCCCCGCCTGCTTATTGAAGCTTGGTCTTCTTGCCAAGGAAGCTCCGTGGCCGGTCTTTGGGCCTGTGTGCGCCCGTGAGGGAGCCCTGATGGGGGAAGAGGCCCGAGCGGGCCTCGGAAGCGGCTTCCACGTGCTCGGGTGACCATGAAGAGGGTAGCCAGGCTCAGGGTGGGCACGTTGCCCTGGCCCCTCGAGCGCCTCACCTCATCCAGGCCCCTGGCCCAGGCCTCCTGCACTGTCTGGAGGAGACTGAAGCACACGTGAGATTTTTCTGTATTTTTTTCCTTATGACTGCTGCAAATCTACAAGTACTTAGAAAATACAGTTAAACACACAAATCCCTGGTGCCAGCCCCGCCTCCGGAGTCTCTGCCGTGGCTTTGTGTCGCTCGTTTGTCAGCACCTTGTGGCTGGTTCTGGGTGCCGCTGGTCAGAACTCCCGGATTCAGGGAAGGCCGGGGCCACGCAGAGCCGCACGGGCCCCTTTGCGCCCTGTTCTGTTCTTTCCCTCTGTTGCCTTCTCTCTCCCATCGCTTCCTCTGCATTTTTCTGAAGTGGCTCCAAAATGACTTTGGTCACTGGCCTTGCCCTGGAGGTCCTGGTCCACGTGGCAGTGGGGGCATGGGAGCCTTTTGGGGCTCAGCTGCACTCCGCCTGCCGAAGGATTCGTTGCTTCACCTGCTTTCCTGTCATGGTGCTGCCGATGCCGATCGGGTTCACTTTGTTTTCCAGCTGACGGTTGCTGCCTGGGCCGCCCGGCTCCCGATGGAGGCTGGAGGCCCCCCCGAGAGCTCCGTTGTGCAGACCGCCGCTGAGCCTGGCGAGTCCCTGTCCGCGGCCCACCGGCGCCTGAGCAGGAGGAATGGGCTTTCGAAACTCTGCCAGAGCAGGATGGGCCTCTCCGGTAAGCCCTCCTGGGCGTCGTGGGTGTCGGTGCTGAAACTGGAAGTGACGAGTGCCCCTAGGCTCGGGTCGGCTGTGTGGTTCTCACTGTGCGCAGACGGCCCCCGGGCTGTGTGGCTGCGGCTGCTGTGATCCTTCGGCCTGACACCTTGCTTCAGAGTGTGTGCGGGCACCATCCGGGCAGGGCTTCCGTGCAAGTGAAATACAATTCTGCTGATTTAGGTCAGTAACCATCTGCTGGCTGCGTTGCAGGCTCATGCTCTCCTCTTGGATGCAGACGAGTTACATGGGCTCGAGGGAGCCAGCTCCCCAGTGCAGGAGGCGGTGTCCAGGCTGGGCCGAGATGGCGAGGCACTTGCTGCCCATTCACTCCCTTGCTTCTCCAAGTCAGCCTCTGCCTCCAGAGCTCAGAGAGCTCGTTGTCTGAGGGGCTGCCTAAGGAGACAGCAGGTGCAGGCCTGCAGCTGGGCGTACCCAGAGCGCGGGGAGGTCGGCGAGGATGGAGGGAAGGTCTGGAGCCGGAGGAAAGGGGCTGCCGGGGAAGGGAGGAGGAGGGTTGGAGCCCAGCTCCCACACCAGCCTGGGAGCACAGGGCAGGAGAAGGAAACAGATGCTGGGTTCTGGTGAGGGCCAGAGAGTCTGCGGGGAGGACCGGGCAGGTGTGGGAGGCAGGCAGCTGCGCTCAGAGCATGGCCTTCCTGGTCTGTGCGCGGAGAGCAGGGGCAGAGCCAGGGCCGCAGTGCCTGTCCCATGGTGTGAGGAGGGTCAAGCTGAGCTTGGGGCGTCTGGGGAAGAGGAAGGCTAAGAGCTGGCCATGCGGTTTCCAGGCCCAGAGAAAGGTCCAGGGTCGGCCCGTGAAAAGAGAAGGGGAAAGGAGGGAAGAGTTGTATTCGTCTGATTCTGAGCTGCTAGAAGGATGGAGTTGCTGTTTACTGAGGAGGGAAAGGAGAGGGGCAGGGCGGGGGTGCTAAGTGTGGGGCCAGCAGCACCTTCCCATGGGGAGTGTGTTTGAAGCCAGCAGGGAGTGGGGGGGATGGAGCCTGAGCCCGGGCTGCTGCAATGGTGAGAGGTCAGGGAGGTGGAGGGGAGAGGGAGCCCCGCCAAGGGCAGGTGGTTTAGGAGCCCAGCGCTGCTGAGGGCTGAGTAGGGTGAGCCGTGAGAATCGGCCATGGGGTCGAGCATCTCAAGGGCCCCTGGACATGTTGCTGAGAGCAGGTTTTCTGGAGGGGTGGCGCGTGAACCCGACCTGTGAATGAGGAACGGAGGGAGGGGCCGAGATAGCAGGCAGCTCTTGGATTTGGGAGACTTTCCAGGAACAAGTGCAAGGAGGGTAGCTGGAGCGGCTGCCGGTCTGTAAGGACAGGCACCCGAGAGCACCCCTTGTGGGGGGGCGGTGGGAAGGGACCTCAGCGTTTGCACAGAAATGCTGAGCTCGGGCTGTTGCGTCTCCTGTAGAATGTGACTCTGTGGCTGGGCAGCGCCCGGGGGGGGAGTGTTTAGCTGGACTCGGGGCTGTTCAGACGGACCCTGGGGTGTGAAGCCTGAGCTCTGCACATTGATGTGACCCTTGGGTCCTTTCGTAGGCGTTGACAGCAGGGCGGTGTGTTTGAGAAGCGTGCTCCTGGCAGCCTCGTGAGGCCTAAAGCTCCTTTTCCTTTTCTTTCCAGAAGACAGATGGAACTCCTATTGCCTGTCATCCCTGGCCGCCCAGAACATCTGCACCAGCAAAGTGCACTGCCTGGTGCCGCCGGAGCAGACGGACCTGGCCGGGTCCCTGGGCAGCGCGTCCTGCTGCTCCCTGCTGCGGGACTTGTCCTCGGGGTGGTCCACGCCCCTGCTCCCGACCCCGGTGTGCAACCCGAACAAGGCCGTGTTCACCGTGGACGCCAAGACCACAGAGGTACTGTACTGGCTGCGGTTTGTGACCCTGCCGTGTGTGTGTGGTCTGTGCCTGTAACCATGAACCTCAGAGGAATCTGGGCGTTAAGTGCGATTAGAGAAGCGTCTGGCTCCCCCTGCGTCCGAGACCTGAGCATGACTCAGCCAGAACAAACTGAATCCTCTCGGCAAGGTAGAGGTTCAAGGACAGGGCTGACCCGTGTGACGACCTCCCTTGTGCTCGTGAAGGTGTTGGCTCTGCGACAATGGGAACGGGTATTTGCGGTCAGAGGTGACCGTGTCCGCACGACAGGCACTGACGTGCAAAGAACTGTAGTCGTCAGGGGGCGGGGATGGGGCGCGGGCCCCCGTCTCCTCCGCGCGGCGCTGGTGGGTGGCGTGCCCGTCCTGGCGGGCTGCGCTCGTGGCGCCGGCGTTTCTCGTTTCCGCCTGGTTAAGGCCCGGAGGAGCCCAGGGTGTTGCGGCTGCGAGCCTGCTCACCGCAGGACGCGCGGGCCGGCGGGTCTGCGGGTGCGGGTTCGAGGCGCTGCTGGTGACGCTGTCCCCCCTCTCCGCGGCCCCCAGATCCTGGTAGCCAACGACAAGGCTTGCCAGCTGCTGGGGCACAGCAGCCACGAGCTGATCGGCCAGAAGCTCACGCAGTTCTTCCGGAAGCCCGATGCCGACGTGGTGCGGGCCCTGGGCGAAGAGCACGTGGAGGCGGATGGCCGGGCCGCCGTCGTGTTCGGCACAGTGGTGCGTGGCCCTTCCCGGGCGGGGTGCCGCTGGGGGCGCCGCAGACTCGGCCGGTCCCTGGCCACCGCGCGCCGTCGTCCCTCGGGGTTGGGGTGGCGGCAGGGCGTCCGGGGAGCGGGAGCAGGAGCGGCGGGCCCGCCCGACGAGGGAGGAGCCTCGGTCGGCGGTTTGCACACCGGCAGGGTGCCGCGGGGTCGCGACGATCTATCTCGCCGGCTGCAGCCCGGACTCTCCAGTGCGGTCGGTTTGGTGGTCGTCGGCGGGGCCGCCGCGCCTGGGCCGGCGTCCCTGGGGCTTGGGCCCTCCCTGTGGGGCGCGTCAGCTGGACGTTGCCGGTCGGGCTGCAGGTGAGGTGCTGAGCCGTCGGCCCAGGCCCCGGCGGGACGCGGGTCTGTCCCAGGGACCGGCCACGGGGCTGCCGACTGCGCACATGGTCACCGTTCGCCACGTGCTGCGGTCGGCTTCCCGAAGAGATGACCCGGCGCTTCTCCTCTGGCTCCGTGCGATGAAGCTGGAGGGAAAAGCCCTCTGCTGAGAGAGTGACCCCTCAGAGCCCAAGTCCAGTGTCACAAGCCGTGTGTGCACCTGGGCTCGGGTGTCGGCGGGGGCGCAGAGGTCACAGGCACCCCCGGGCCGGGCTCTGGGCAGGGCCCGGGCAAGGCTGTGCGTCCCCGCAGGTGGACGTCGTGAGCCGCGGCGGGGAGAGCGTCCCGGTGTCCGTGTGGATGAAGAAGGTGAAGCAGGCGCGCAGCCTGTGCTGTGTGGTCGTCCTGGAGCCCGTGGAGCGGCTGTCGGCCTGGGTGGCCTTCCGGAGCGATGTGAGTGTGCCGTCCGCGTGCCCGCCGCACGGAGCTTACCAGGGGTCGCCGCTGCCAGCCTCGGCCCCTCCGTGGCCCGCCGTGCGCCCCTGGGGCTCCTGGAAGGTCGGCGCCCGCGGCAGCCCTCCCCGTGTGCGTGCCCTTGGGCGGGGGCTGTGGTCTCCCGGTCTGTAAAAGTGGGCTGGGGCTGGAACCTGGGAGTGTCGGGGCAGGTCGGTGAGGTAGCAGGTGCAGAACCGGCAGAACGGTGGCCGGCACGGAGCGCTCGCACGTCGGCTGAGCCTGGCGTCTGCGGGATGCTTCTGGAGGATTTGGGATTTGGGTGCCCCCAGCAGCAGGAGGAGGAGGGCCTGGGGAACGTTCGCGCCCGCCTCTGGCTCTTCTGTCATGGGAGCGCTGCTGACGGTCTTGCTTTCGACCTGAAGGCTCAGTGTTCAGCGATGTTGGAAGGTGAAATGCCAGGAGTTTTTACCCTGATGCTTAACAATGTTGATTTTTCCTCCAAGGGATCCATAACATCCTGCGACGGCGTGTTTGCTCTCCTGCACGGGTACGCGTCTGGGGAGGAGGTGCTCGGGCAGCCCATCGCAGACCTGATCCCTTCTCTGCAGCTCCCTCCCCCCGGCGAGCCTGTCCCCCAGGTAGGACCCCTGCGGACCCCTGACCGCCACACCTTGCAGCTGCACCTGGGGCCATGTGGCCCCGGGAGTCTGTTTACTCGGTGACTGTAGAGTTCTTAGGCCGGAATCCGTGCCCTGGCAACACAGGCTGGTAATTCTGGCAGCAGGAGCGTCTCGCATGTGCACACGGTGGCACCAGGTCCGCGGACTGCCCTCTGGGCTTCAGGCCTTGACTGAGGGTCAGAGCCTGTTCAGCTCTCCGACTGGCCGCCCTGTCTCCTCAGTCCTCCCGCTGGAGCCTGGAGCGGGGCTCTCCTGCTGGGGCCTGTCTTTACTGGGAGGTCTGGGGGTCTTGAGGAGCCGGGAGAACTGGCTGAGGGCAGGGTGACAGGCAGATGGGGGCTGGCAGCTCTGGGGACAGTGGGGGTTTGGGGTCGGCGGAGGGAAGTCCTGTTACTGACCGAATCCTCCCAGGTACCAGTGCCCTGTTTCCCACTAGCGTGAGCCCTTTACATAAATGACCGTCACTGAGGTGGATTCCGCTGGTGTCACATCCCAGAGACCTCAGCGTCTGACTGGACGCTTGATTTTTGCCTAAAGTCACCTCTGCTGCTGCAAGGAATCGGAGATGTTTTCAGGATGTCCATAGGTGCTCCCTGGTTGTCTGGCCTTCCAGAAGCCGGGAGCTGAGCCCTGGGAGCTGGTTCTCTGCTTTCTTTAAGCTCCTAGCTCTGTTGGAGCCCTCACCCCGCCCCCCATCCTTACTGTCTGTGTTCTTCTTCTGTGTCCAAGCTGGTGGGGGTTCTGTTGGCACAGCCACCTTGGGAGCCTGTGTCGCAGCGTCTGCCCCGTGCAGACACGAGTAAACCTCAGACCACTCTAGGCTCGCATCAGAGAGAAGCGTGTGCCGGAAGACACGTGTGAGCTTGTTCTCAGCGGCATATTTGTGGAAGCCTCAAACAGAAGCCCTGACACCCCAGCAGCAAATGGAGACCAGCACTGCACCCCTTGTTCCTTGTAGGGCCCCCTGGGACCTGGGGCCTGGCCTGCAGCCGTGGCGTGGGGAGCCCTGTGTCTCTGAGTCCTGACCCTGTTCGGGGTACAGCGCTGGGGGCATGCAAGCTCCCACCACCTGGGCCCCATCAGATCTCCTGTCCTCCAGGGTGGACCCTAAAAGGGGCAGGTGGGATTGGGTGAGGGGTAGACACACAACCCTGGGCTGGTGTGCCATCTCGAAACCCAAAAGGGAGCACCCTCTCAAAGCCTTTAGTTAGGATGTGGCCTTGGTCAAGATTTATTCGAAACCGGATCCATTCTAAGTATTTAAGGCAGGGAAACAGGGCGAGGATGTAGTTTTGTGCGTGATAGAGGTGTTGAGGCACAGACGGGGATGCTCAGTGACAACAGGAAGCGGCTGGCCCTCAGGCTGGAGGACAGAGTGACTGGCGGGGGCCGTCTGTGGAGGTGGGACCCTGGCG
Organism: Ailurus styani; assembly: GCA_002007465.1. Classification (NCBI taxonomy): domain Eukaryota; kingdom Metazoa; phylum Chordata; class Mammalia; order Carnivora; family Ailuridae; genus Ailurus; species Ailurus styani. The sequence continues at coordinate 314,708 of LNAC01000654.1, read as the reverse complement.
GGACTGGAGGCCAAGGCGGAGGGCGGGGAGACACCCGCCAGCCCTCCCTCCCCGCAGGGCTGGTGCAGACAGGAGCCCAGTCCGTGTGCGTTTCTTGGTTGTCCTGGCGTGTGCTGCCCTCAGGCCTTTCTGGAGTGGGGGGACAGCGGCTAGACTGTGGTGGCTTTGCCCCCAGACACAGCTCCTGATCAGGGCTCTGCTTTCCCTGGGCCAGAGGTGCGGAGCAGGGAGATTGGGGAAGGAGGAGCAGTGTGGGGACTAAGGTGTTCTGGGCTTGCTTCCCCGGACACATGGATGGGTTCACGTCTAAAGCTGCAGAGACTCAAAGCTGGGGCCACGTGAGATGCTGCTGTCAGCTCAGGGTGTGCGTTTCTTCCAGAATCTCAAGATTCAGAGGTCTGTCGGGAGAGCCAAGGATGGCACCACCTTCCCTCTGAGCCTAAAACTGAAATCCGAGTCCTGCAGCGAGACGGTGGAAGCCAGCCGCGCGGTCCCTGAGCGCGGTTACTCAGCGTCCATCTGGGTCTTCGCCACCATCAGCGGCCTCATCACCCTCCTGCCCGACGGGACCATCTACGGCATCAACCACAGTTTTGCTCTGATGCTGTTCGGTTACGGGAAGACCGAGCTCCTGGGCAAGGTGGGCCCTTCCTGGGAGCCAGCCTGTGCTCCTCTGCGGGGGGTGGCCCGTTTTCACAGTGAGGACACGTGCTTGTCACAGGCCTCGTACCTCCGTGTCTACTGGTCTGGCTCACTGGCTTTCCCTGGGCCATGCTGGGCGCCACTGTCCCTGACGGCTCTCATTTCCCTGGGCCCCACACTGAGCACGCAGTGACCCTTGGGACCGTGTCCAGAGCCCTGTCTCCATGTGCTTGTCCCTGAACAGGGAGGGGCTGTGGCCTCAAACCCTGTCCTGCATGAGGTCCGGTCTAAGTTACTGGACGAGGGTGTGGGTCATAGCCATGCACCCGGAGGTTGGGGCTTGTCCACACCTCCTTTGCCCCAGGGGCCATCCTGTGGGGCCTGTCTTGCAGTCAGGGTCAGAGGAAGGCGTGTCTATAAACTTGTTCCTTGGCTTGACCTTTCTCTGAGTTTCTTGAACACGGGGCAGAGGTCATCGGAGACTGGGCTGAGCAGTCTGATTCCGTTGCTGGAGACCACCGTAAGCCTGGGGCCTCAGACGTGACCGTCTTGTATTTAGGTCATGAGATGGCCCTCTGGGCGGAGCTGAGCAGGATGGCTCATTCAGCTCCATGTCCAGTCCTCTGGGGCTGGCGTCCTCCCAAGGCTTGTCCACTCCTGGGCCTGGGGGTGGGGCGAGGGGCAGGGCCGAGGGGTGGGGATGGGGGGGCCGGACCGGGCTGGGGGCTGGGCCTTGGGGCTGGGGCTGGCGTCACTTGTGGGCCGAGCTCCAAGGTCAAGAGAGCATCTCTGGCAGCCGTGGCCAGCCCCTCCTCACATGGTCCCGGGGTCCTCCTGGGTCCTGGGAAGGGGACGTGGGCCCCCTACTCAATGGCAGGAGGATCACAGGGAAGGAGAGGCTGCTGAGTGGCGCATCAGTTTTGATGTCCCGTGGTCCCCATGCCCGTGCGCCTGGCCGGCCTGGCTCTCAGATGCCTGCAGCCTTTCTCTGAACACCTTGTGCTCCAGGGGTTCTGCAGACGGAGCGAGGGACTCCGCTCTTGTCATCCTCAGCGGGGCTGACCCCAGACCCCATGACAGTCACCCAAAGGTTTAACCTTTTTTGAGGTTCCATAAACGGTTCCTTCTCTGTGTTCTGATAGAAATATTAAGGAGCAAGATTATTATGGAGCAAGGTAAGATTTAGTTAACTGAAGGCAAACTCAGTTTGATTGAAGTTAATGAAAACACACTTAGTGTGATTTTTGGACAAGTGATTCCCGCAGGAATGTTGGGGGCATCAGGCCCTTTCAGGGAGTGTGTGGGGTGGAGTCACCCTGCCTCTGAGGTTAGACTGTGTTTTGGATTCACATGGCTGCGGGCACCCCTCTGGGAGTCAGGGACACACATGGATTCAGAGAAAGCGTGTGTCCTTGCAGTTTTGGGCCTGGGACCCTCGTGCTGAGGCTGTGACCAGCATAGTGACGGCGCCTGCTGGACCTGTGGCCAGTTTCATGCGCCCAAGGTCCTTTTGTCCTTGTGCTGGGCCCTTGTCACTCCCTGCGAGCCATGTAAAGATGGGGTTTGCAGATGTGGCTTTCAGGTGTTAGGGCAACACGAGGCAAAGGCCAGACATCTGCTTGGAAGACATGGAGGTGTGGGTATGACCAGCTTCAGAGTTGTTGATTTTGTCTTTTTCATAAGAAAAAGGGGGGAAAATCCTGAATTCCATGTTGGGTGTCAGAGGGGCTTTGTGAGTCTCTGAAAAAAATACGACCTGGACTCTTTCCTAACCTCGTCCAGAGACTTGCTCACGTTGTTTTCATTCTCTCCCCAGATTAGATGGGGGGATGGTCCTGTGGTCCGGGTTCTGAAACGTCACTTTGTTTTCTAGAATATCACTTTCCTGATTCCCGGCTTCTACCGCTACATGGGCCTTGCGTGTGACACTTCCTTACCACCGCCAGACCTGGCCGACGGCTTGGATACTGGCGACCAGAGCGGGCCCGGGGAGACAAGTGTGGGCCCCTGGCAGGGCCGGAACGCATCTGGTACGGCCGCAGGTAAGCCCAGCCTCGCTCTCGCAGGTGCACACAGCCCCATGCCTCCGAGGGGTGGGGGTGGGGGGGCTCGGGGCAGGGGTGTGCTGGGCGGGTGGAGAGTGGTGGTGAGTGGCCGCCAGGCTGCCGTGCGTTGGATGTCTTCTGTGGCTCGTGGGCCTTCCGTGTTCCTAGGGGATGGGACCCGCATGCGAGCATGGGGAGGGTCCTGGGGGTTTCCCGTCTCCGTGTGCCTGGCTCCAGGACAGAGGGAGCTTCTGGGCAGGCTTTGATGAGTTGATCTGTGTAGCTGGACGTAGCCTATCAGAGTAACCCTTTAGTTAAGTCGTCCTTGCCGTATTTGCTCCTTATGATTAGCTCCTGTACTTGCAATTTAGCATTATGTGGTGCTGCAAGTCCCCATGACATGAACGTCGTAGGGGACAGTGTGGGTGCACGGCTCCTGCCCTGAAGGGTCTCACTGTGGCTTCAGTGCACTGAGAGCATGGACCGCAGAGCTGTGTCTGTGCTCCTGGGAAGGCACTGGGGCCTCCTAGCAGCCCGCTTGGTGCTCATCTTTCCGTGGACAAGAAGCCAAGGGGAGGTGCTCCCCGATTCTGTGTCAGGAGCACTCCCAGCTGCCAGCGCCCTTTCCCTGTGCCACACCCTCTCCCCGGGCTGCGCCCTCGCCCTCGCTGCACGCCCAGCCAGGCTGGGGCGGTGTGGTCCCCGTGGGAGGGCGCTCCGGAAATGAAACGGTGGCCAGGGATCGTCAGGTGATGCTGTGTCCCCCGGGGGCTCTCCCGCGGCCCTGATGGAGGGGGGTGCTGTTGGGACGCCGCTGCACGGGGCAGGCCCAGGCCGCCCCTGGAACATGTGGCTTATGTGCCGTCACCGCAGGACGGACTTGCTGTTTGAATGAACACACACGTAGGCATGATACAGCCCCTGAGGGGCAAGAAGGACCACGCGATGTCTGGTCTGTCGCTGGACGGTGCTCTGTGGGACATGGCTTGAGGGCGGCCATGCTCCACGGGTCACTTTGGAGGCCTTAGAGGTTAGATTGCAACATTTTATTTTATTAAATGAAATTAAATTAATTTTTTCCAAAGGTTGTATTTGAGAGAGAGAGCATGAGCAGGGGAGCGGCAGAGAGACAAGCAGACTCCCGCTGAGCAGGGAGCCCACCGTGGGGCTCGATCCCAGGACCCTGGGACACACAGAGGTGTAGGCTTGGAAATACAGGAGACGAGCGCTCAGGAGGAAGAGCAGTGCAGGGGAGGACATGCGGTCTCAGGCCCAGGAGCCTCGGGGCCCCTTGGGAAGGTGGCTTTTAGAGAAGCACCGGAGGAGGCAGGAGTGGCACTCTGGGGACAGGGAGGACTTCCGGGTACGGCAGAGAGACCAGAGGGCCGGGGCTCCGGGGAGAGTAGCAGCAGCCAGGCCAGGGCCATGGCCGTCACGGCAGGGCCACGCGTTTACGTGGAGCTCACGGCGGACGAAGGGACCGCTCCCGCTGTGGGTTGCACGGACCCTGCTGGCCGAAGGCAGCAGGGAAGCGGGGCTGCCGGCCCCGATGGCTTGCTGCGGGTGGCGAGAGACAGTTGGTCTGGACGCACCGCGGACGTGGACTTGCCCAAGGTTCGGAGCTCAGGTCGTGGCCCCCCATTGCTCACGAGTCACAGGGAGGGGAGGAGAGGCGTTCGGCAGAGGGGCTACGGATGGGCGCAGTCTCCTCTGCCGTTGCTGCTAGATCCAGGGGCTCCCGGCACACCTGTTGGAGAGCATGTCCCGCCGCGCGGGGAGACGCTAGAGCCTGTGGGAAGCCAAGAAGCCGTCGCCGGGCCCCGGGCCCAAGAAGACCCTGGAGGCCGCCTCCCTTCTTCCATCCCGCGTCTGCCCACTCCAGGGTAAGTCCTCTGCGGGGGGCACGGGGGGCGGAGGGGGCAGGCCGGCGGCGGGCAGTGACGAGCCCCTAGCTGCCACGCTCACGGCCACTGGATGCCTGCTGGGCGCCACTTCTGTGTTCCCTGGCGAGGTGCGCAGCGGCCGCCTGGAGACCGTCCTGGTCGCTGCACGAGGAGACGTGTAGGTAGGTTCCAGGGAACCGATAGAAGCCTGATGTTCTCGTTTTCATAATCCTTTTTATCTGTTCTTTGTGCATTTTTGATTCACAAGGTGTTCCGTGGAGAGTAGAAAGTGTGGAACCTGCAGCTGAGCAGAAAGAGGGGCTCCCCGGTCCTCCCTGGTTAGGGTCCTAGCCCGTGGTGCGCAGAGTTTTGGTGGTTTTCCACTTGTTTTCTCTTTTAAAAGTCTCAGATGCCCAGCACACCCTAACCCGCCACCCGTGGTCCTTTTCACCCGCGGCCTCACTGCCCTGGGGTAGGACGGAGGTCACAGCTACCTGTCCTTGAACTTGACCTAGGCAGTCCCTTATTTCTGGCTCCTTTGGCTCATAGTTTGGTGAGATTTATCCACATTGTTGTGCTTTTCATTTTTCTTGAAATTATTTTAAAAATCTACAATGCCTGGATATGTGGGTTTTTTTAAGTAGAGCAGAGTAATGGTGAGAAGTGCAAGGCCCCGTGCCTGGCTCTCCAGAGAGCCCCGCCAGCTGTGGCGCCCAGCCCCACCGTGGCCCTGGCCCCCGAATCTTCTGTGTGCGCTCGCGTGTGGCTGCTTTTGCTCCTGCAGCTCAGATAGGACCACACCGCGCTCGCTGTCCGGAACGTGCGCGTGTCACCTCCTGTCGAGCACGTGGCTTACGGACTTACGGGGACGTTTGCCCGCTGACACGCGTTACGGTGCTTTCCCTCCGTTTGCCTAGACTCCCTGGCTTTCCGCCCCTTGCCCGTGGGGCGAGCTCTCTGTGCTGCATGCCCGTCTGGGGAGGACGGGGGTCCTGCTCCCTGGCCCCGAGGGTGCTCACTGCCGCGGGGCGGGGGCTCCTGTGTGCTCCGCCCTGACCACCGCTCGGTGCCCTGCCGTGTGCCTGCTGGGGTGGGGTTGTGCACCACCGAGTCCCACCAGGCGAGCCGAGTGCTCGTTCGCTCAGGTGGGGCGTCGTGCGCTCAAGTTCTACGCCAGCTCCGTGTCCCTGTCGGAGGGCCCGGTACTGGGGCTCCCCGGTCCCTCGTGCCGTCACCCGTTCACTCATTCCCTCCCTCATTCATCATTCATTTACTCCATTATTCCCTCCTTCATTCATTCACTCCCTCATCCCCTTCCTCCTTCCCTCCCTCCCACCCTCACTCATTCATGCACACACTTGTTCACTCACTCATTCACTACCTCACTCACTCATTCACTCTCATTCACTCCTTTGCTCCCTCACTCATTCACTCATGCACACTCATTCATTCCCTCATTCACTCATCTTACTCCTTCATTCATTCACTTCCTCATTCTCTCACTCATTCAATCCCTAATTCATCACTCCTTCATTCATTCACGCAACGCTCATTCATTCATTCCCTCCCCAATTCACTCATTCACTCGTGCACATGTTCATTCACTCACTGACTTATTCATTCATTTACTCCCTTATTCACTTACACAGTGCTCATTCACTCCCTCGTTCATTCATTCCTTCCTTCATTCACTCCTTCATTCGTGCACACGCTCATTCACTTCCTCATTCAGTCACATTCACATGTTCACTCACGTGCTGACTCACTCACTCATATACTCATTCATTCACTTATTCCTTTACTCCCTCCCTCATTCATTCATTCACTCATGTGCTCACTCCCTCACTCACTCCCTCACTCCCTCAGTCATCACTTGCTCATTTACCTACTACTCATTCATTCTCTCATTCACTCAGTCATTCTCTTGCTTACTCCCTCATCACTCACTCAGCAAACATTGCAAAAGACTTGAAGGCTCATCCCTAAGAGATATTCTGTAGCAGAAAATGAGCTGGCAGTAAACCTAGTGAGACTGGGAGGTGGGAAGGCAGGTCAGAAGCACGGTGTAAGGAGTGTCTTGTGTCTGGGGACTGGGGTAGTGCTAGCTCCAGATTCTTCCCCTGTTCTCCAAGGAGCCCTGGGAGCTCAGCCATACTGCTTGTAGCCAGTTGGTAATGAAGCCATGATTGTTAGACTGTAGGTCAGGTGTTGTGACCTTGAGTGACGCGCCTCTCAGACAAGCTCTGGAGCTCTCAGGTCCCCATGGCACCTCTGCTTGGGTAGTCGAGTAGAGGGGAGGAGGGAAGAGGCGAGGAGCCTCCCCTATACTTAAAGTCTCTCCCAGAAGCCTGCTTACCACTTCTGCTCTCGACCCTGGCCAGAGTTTAGTGACGCTCCCTGGCTGCTGGGGAGGTGTGGGGATGGGGTGCAGGGGCAGTGTCGCCCTTGGCCTGACCCCACACACCCACCTCGGAGGGCTTCTCCGCACTGCCCCGGGGCCTGACTGCCCTGCATGCCCGCCTCGGAGGGGTGGTCGGCACTGCTTAGAAAGGGGAGTGAAACCTTTCTGCCTCATGTTCTGATCTTACAAAAGACGTGCTGTTCCCTGGGGACCGGCACAGGGCTGGTCATTTGCTGGGGTGGCATGGGGTGAATGGATCGAGATAGACGTCACGAGAGGCATAGATGATTTTTGCCTGACCTCTGCGCGCCCTTGTCCCACCTCTCAGTTTCCCCAGAAAACTGCTGCTCCCCCCCAGGACCTGGCTCACAGCTCCTCCTCCTCCGGAACCCGACTGTGTGTTGGGTCCTTCTCCCCTGTGCCTCTTTACAGACCTCTGGTCACCAACACCTCTGCCCCCGGCGAGGCCGGGCATGGCCACATTCTGTTGGTCTTGGTGCTGGTATTGGGCTGGGGCTGACCCCAGGCAGAAGCTCAATGCCATCTGTCATGCAGGGCCACCCCGGCTGGGCCCACCGCAGTGGGGGGGGGGTCTCCACCTAGCGCCCTGGGCTCTGCGATTGCCCTTCGGCTCTGAGGTGGCCTCTCCCTTAGTGGCTTCCCTGTGGAGCATGCTTGTGGGCTTGTGTCCTGGCTCCTAGGAACCAGCCAGCCCCTGTCCCCAATAGGGCCTTGCTATTGGGGCCCCCTCCTGGGCCAGCCTCTGTTTCTATTCGGCTGTGACCCCTGATGGCATTTGTCGCCAGTCACACGTCACCATTGCACGGTGCACAGAAGGCACAATCTCTTTCCTTTCTGCCTGCACCCCCCAGGCCCCCTGTGGGTGGGCCGAGGCCGGCTGCACGGCTGTCAGGAGCCCCACTCACCACGAAGCAAGAATGCTGACCAAAGCCCTGAGCACGTGGTCCTGGCTGCTCAGTGTTCTCCATCTGAGCTAAATCATTGCTAAATGGCGACTTCTCTGTGAGTTGGTCTTAGTTTTTGGTGTTAAATGATTTGTACTTGTCTCTAATAGAGGGGATCCTTGTGATCTCTCCTTTTGATTCTTCTGTGGCCCCTAAGTAACTACGTCATCTATGTTATAATCCTCAGAATAGACAGCATCCTAGAAGGAAGCCCACCAGCCCAGGAACGGTCCTCACCCAAGGACCAGCGAGACATCCCAGAAGGAAGCCCACCAGCCCAGGAACGGTCCTCACCCATGGACCAGGAAGACATCCCAGAAGGAAGCCCACTGGCCCGTACCCAACAGTCATCACCCGCAGACCAGCCGAATCCTCTCTTGGAGAGAGAGGAACCTGCAGCCCCAGAGAGCCTGAGACAGGACCTTGTGGGAAGAAGCGGGTCTGACCCAGTGGACACATCGATGTCTGCTTCCCATGAAGGATCTGAGTCCAGGAGCGGGCATGTTGAAGTGAGTAAGCGGTATCTGGAGGCACAGCCAGAGTGGATAAGTTCAAGCAGTTCCTGTCATTTAAACCGTTGGGCTGATGCCCTCACGCCCGAGACCCATGCTGCAGGCCCGCAGGCAGGGGAGGGCCTCCTTCCCTGCCCTGGGTATGGGGGTGAGCAGCGCACGCAGTCAGGAGGCCCCCCCGGGACAGCGCCACTCCCGTTCTCCACGCCTGCCCTGGATGAGCCGTGGGTGTCCGTGGGGAATGACCGCGAGGAGCTACAGACCTGCTTGATTAAGGAGCAGCTGTCCAAGTTGAGCCTGGTGGGAGCGCTGGGTGTCTCCTACACCGAGCTGGCCCCAGCAGAACGCCCCCAGTGCTCTGCCCCGGTGTCCTTGTGCCGCCGGAGAAGCAGAGGCCTGTACAGCCGAGTAGGCAGCTCCTCGGCCTACTATGCTCTGGCCACGGACCTCCCTGGTGTCCCAGACGCAGTGCAGGCCCAGGAGGCTGATGGGAATTCCTTTTCCTGGAACCTCAAGGAACTCTTTTTCGATGAATGGACAGATCGAACTTCTTCTGACTGTTCCTGTGTTGAGTCCGAGCTTGTGGAGACGCCGTCTCCTTCGCCAGTGGGCTCGGACGTAGACGTGAGCGGTCCGCGCCGGCGGAGGTCCGATGTTCTGGATGACCGAGAGCTGTTGCTCCTGACTGGCACTTACTTCAATCTTGGGGAGGCTCGGCGGCTTCACGAGAGCTGCCCGGGGCCCGATCCAGTAGAGCCCTCTGAGACATGCCTGGTGTCCTCGGAACACTACGCAGTGAGTGGCAGAGAGAGCCCAGCCTGTGTCCTTCCCACGCTGGGGGCTGGCCCCGTGGGTGTGTGCCCGGCAGAGGAACCCAGGCTGGGTTTCCAGGTCACCTCCACGCCTGTGAGAGGGGACAGCCCGGCGACATCTGGGGCCACCTGCGTGCAGCAGGAGATCCAGGAGGGGACCTACACCGGCAGCTGCTACCACCGGGACGGCGCGCGGCTGAGTACGTGCCAGGGGCTTGCCCTGGAGCCCCTGTGGGAGGCTGCCATGGGAGCATGGCGTGGCTGGGGGCGGGGCCTTCCTCGGCCTGTGGTCTGACGCTGCTGCCAAACCCCCCTTCCCCCGAGTAGTTTTGGCTGCAGTGTTAGGGTTCTGTAGTGATAGGTCATCTCTTGAAAACCAGGGTTACAAGTGCCTGTGCCCGGGAAGGGCACAGCCTGAGGCCCCCAGCTGCCTCTGCGTCCCTCCTTGGAAGCCACTGCAAGCGCCGTGGTCACCCGGGGCGGCTGCTCCTGCGCCACTGGGCTGCAGGCTGCTGCGGTGGCTGTGCTCCGCTCCGGGGGGGTGGCGTCAGGATCAGGTCCCTTCACTTGCCCCTTGGAGTTGATTATCTTTGTTGTATTTTCCTAACTTCTTAGCAGATCTGTGTCACGTTAGCCAGTTGTGTCCTTGCAGCTGACTTTAGGCTTTCCCCCTAAACTTTAAAAAGTTACGCAAGTATTATGTTATTTGTAGAAATACTAGAAAATGCCACCAGAAAGAACACAAAATCATCTGTAAATGCCCCCCAAAGATAACCCCATGTTTGTTTTGGCATGAACGTCCGAGGCTGTGAAAATACACACGTGCGCTCAGGACACGGTGCCTCGTACGAACGTGCACGTGGGGCCGCGGTTGAGGCGTGCACCTTCCTGGCAGGTGGAGGCACACACAGCGCAGGGTTGGGGTGGTGCTGAACGCGGGTGTCCAGGCTTTTCCCCTGTCCCAGTGTGGGCGCCCCCTCCCCGGCGGGTGCTCTGGGGCACTGTGCGTCCTTCGCCGGGCCACCGCCTTGCTCACCCCCCCTCCCCTCCAGGTGTGCAGTTTGAGGTGAAGCGGGCGGAGCTCCAGGGCTCCGCGACCCTGTTCTGCTGCTGGCTCGTGAAAGACCTGCTGCACAGCCGCCGGGACTCAGCCACACGGACGTGCCTGCTGCTGGCCAGCCTGCCCAGCTCCAGCCACTCCCTGTGCGAGCTTTCTGGATCCAGCGTAGGGGAGGTGGGAGTCTGCGCTCAGCTCCTGCTTCGTACCCACCGCGCGGTGTGGGAAGGGGTCCCGCCGGCACTTCTCTCTCTCTTCCTCTGCTTCCTCTGGGATGGGTGGAGGACCCTCCTGGGGCCTTTTGCACCCTGCCTGCCGGGGTGACCGGTGAGTCTGAAGCCGCACGGGGGATTTTAAGCCTGAGTTTGGCCCGTGTGTAGGGTGGGGTCTCGGCATGTGTGCCAGTGTGGGGGCACGTGGAGAGCACTTCTCAGGCCAGCGCCCCTGCGGCACGGGAGGGTGGGGTGCAGTGGCCTGGGGCACGGGGACAGGGCACCGACGACAGGAGTCTGCTCGCCGTTCCCTTTTCCCTCTGGTCCCGTGTGGCCCCTTAGGCCTCCCATTTCATCCCCAGATGCTCAGAAGCAAGCCCTGGTTCGAGGAGCCCCCCAAGGCCATGGAGCTGGAGGGGCTGGCGGCCTGCGAGGGCGCGTACTCCCACAAGTACAGCACGCTGAGCCCGCTGGGCAGCGGGGCCTTTGGCTTCGTCTGGACTGCGGTGGACAGGGAAGCCAACAAGGAGGTACTTTGTCTCTCGGGCCATGTTCAGTCACAGGGGCCCCGCTCGGATGCAGCTGTGGCCTCAGTGCCTTTGCGCCTGAACGTCGCCATTGCCGTGACAGAGGAGTCCTCCGCGGAGCCCCGCGCACCCCGGCCGGCCGGGTCGGGGTCTGGCCTGCAGGGCCCTTCTGGCAGCGCACGCGGTCACGCCCAGCCGTCCTGCTTGCCACTTCAGACGCATGCTGGGCTTCACACCGTGGTCTTTCACTCGGGCTGATGCCGGGGGTGGATTTTCAGGCTGCCCTTCTCCCAAGTCCTGCTGGGCTTGCATTTGTAATGGACAGTTTTGTGATTGGAGGGCGTCAACGTGGTGACAATCCTGCCTGTCCCTGCAAATACTGTGACACTGCCCGAGTGTCCCCGTGCCGCCTGTGGGGTTCTGGGGGGCCATGCGTGCGTGGGGTCCTTTGACCGCTGCGGGGTCTGCTCGTTCACCGCTGGCCTTTACCAGCTGCGTGTCAGACTTAATGCATCACATACCTGCGCCCGTCTGCCTGGTCCTGACATGTTTTCCCTCTGGTCCTTTGATGTTCCGGATGAGTGGCCCTGCACTCTGTCTGTCCTCTGTGGTCTGCAGCCTGCCGGCCTCTGGGACCCGTAGGGCCGTGTTCAGGAGCAGGCGAGCTGCTGGCCCTCCTGCCTGGTCACTGTCAGTCGCCGTGGCTCCTTTCTAAAGATTTTATTGATTTATTTGAGAGAATAAACACCAATTACTAGAACCAGTCCTTGGTTATAATATTCTTTTAATGCATTGGTGAATTTGGTTTGCTAATATTTTTACTTGGTATTTTTTTCATTTACTTTTCATGTACCAGTTTTCTTTCTTTTTTTATGTCAAAGTTACAAGAGGCCTGCGGAGTTGGCAGCCTTTTGCACATCAGCACATACAATATGTCCGCGGCTGTTTCTGTTGCCTTGGCTGGTCTGATTCTTATGTCCACCCTCTCTCGTCTTTGCTAGATTGTCAAAGAATTGTCTGCTTTATTCATCAAACATTTGTTTCGTTTTCTCGTACTTTCCGCGAGTTAGTTTGGCTCTATTTCCAGCGTGTTGGGTTGAACATGGTTGTCGGGCCGTCACCAGGTGACAGGGCGCTTCCAGGGGCGCGTCTCTGAGCCCGCGTTGGCCGCCTTCCGGAGGCCGTGGCTTATGTTGCTCTTGCTGTCACGTGTGTGTAGGGGCTTTAATTCTCAAGGTTCTGTGCCTGTCTCTGATCTCTGTGTATGTTAATCTCTGTGATGTATTTCCGTGTGAGTGTGTGCGCGCGCGCGCTTTATGCTTGCTTGGCAGTTGGGAAGACTTTGATCTGAATGTTTAAAGATTTCTTTATCTTGAGGGGATTTATTCTTTTATTCTATTAATCCTTTCCTTCTTTCTCCTCTGTACATGGCCCCTGAAGCCCCGTAGGTGTGTGCTGGGGCTCCCGGCAGCAGCCTTCCTCATGCCTCCTCGAACCCTGCGCTGGGGCGGGCAGTGGGCCCCTGTGCCTCCAGCCGCAGCCTCCGCACCTCCGCACCTCCGCACCTGGCCACGCTCGCAGGCGCCAGGACGTCAGCCTTGCTTCCCTCATCCTCTCACCTTCCCCCACCTGCCTCCTCCTGTGCAATCAGGGGCCCTCTCTCTGCACGATCTTTGGGGTTTGACCACTTGTCAGCACCAGTGGCTGGAGCTGAGTCCTCCCCTTTCTCGTGTGGTCACCGTGAGGCCTGACTGGGCACTGTGGGCGCCCCCTCCTGCTGCCCAGCTGGCCCTCCGGGGGCCCCCTCTTCCCCGCTTGCCCGAGCCACAGTGCCCGCTGTGTGTTGGCCGTCCCCGCCGCGGAGCCCATCAGGCGGGGCTCGTGGGGCATCTTGTGGGGTGTCCAGCGGAAGCGTGGGGCGGGCCTGGCCTGCAGTCCCTGCTCGCCCTGTGCCCCTCGGCCGCGTGCCCGCCCCCCCCC
>LNAC01000654.1:291205-301558 GCA_002007465.1 Ailurus styani | reverse complement strand
CAGTGCTCTGCCGAGTGGCTTACGGTGCTTGTCTCCCCGACGTGCTGTGTCTGCCCTGTGACGTCCCCGTCGTCCCCGGCCGAGATGTGTTTCTCCTGTGTTTGCTGTGTCCGTCGGTCTTGCTGGGGTCCCTTCAGCTCCCGGCGGATGTGGGTGACGGCCTTGGTCTGTTTTCCACTTCTACGGCCTCCTCTTTCACTTCCTCTGTCAGGGCTCCAGCCCTCGGTTGTGACCTGGGGGTGACGGGGCCTCTGAGGAGCCCCTGCCCCAAGATCTACGGCCCAGTTTGCAAGCCTCCACCATGTGCTTCCATCTCCTCAGCCTCTCCGTTCCTCGTGCAGTGTGCGCGGGGGGCGCTCCTGGGTTTCTTCTCTCCCGTCCCTGGGACACGGGGGTTGTGTCTGAGGAGCCAGGCGGGCGCCGCGCTCGCTGGAGCACCAGAGACACGCTGGCGGCCACTTCTCCCCCCTGCCTTCCTCGTAGGTCGTGGTGAAGTTTATTAAGAAGGAGAAGGTTTTGGAGGATTGTTGGATCGAGGACCCCGAACTTGGAAAAGTTACTTTGGAGATCGCGATTCTGTCCAGGGTGGACCACGCCAACATCATCAAGGTGGGGTGCTCTTTGTCATTTCGCGGAGCCCTGATGTCACTCCCGCGAACCGTCGTTCAGGACATTGTCCTGAGGGCGTCTCGGCAGGCCCAGACCTGACTGTCTTTCTCCAGGTGCTGGACGTATTTGAAAACCAAGGGTTCTTTCAGCTGGTGATGGAGAAGCACGGCTCCGGCCTGGACCTCTTTGCATTCATTGACCGGCATCCCAGCCTTGACGAGCCCCTGGCGAGTTACATTTTCCGACAAGTGAGCCGGCCAGAGCCATGCTGGGGAGATCGTGGGCGGGGGCTGGGGTCCCGGGGCTGCGGAGATGTGGGGCCACACGCACTTGTCTCTGTGAGCTGGGGGCTAGCCTTCAGACTTTGGATTTTATGGAGTAAGATCTATATGAAGGGATACGGGGAGCCCAGGTGCTGTCTTGGACCGATGAGGGAAGTACGTTTGATGATTAAACTTATTTATGTTCACACAATATCCACACCAGCTGCAAAACTTAGCCAACAAAGCCATCAGGTTAGGCTTCGAGGCCCGTGCATCTGACCTGAGCCCTGGTCTCTCAGCAGGAAACCCTTGCTAAGCTGTATGCAGGGATCGTTATAGGGCTGACGAGGGAGGGCTGTTGGGGTTCAGTCAGAGAGAGCCACTGAGGCGCCCACTGTGAGTGGCACCGTCCGCACACACTGAGTGCTCAGCACATGGGAGCCGTCCAGCCGTCCAGCCAAGTGAGGTAATCGGGAAAGGTGGACACTCTAGCAATCTCGTTTCACAGGATTTATTTTGGTCTCTTTCACATCTGCTTATGTGTTGATCTTGTCCATTTATTATTTTGCCATAGGAGAGTGATGAGCAAAATAGAAAGGCATCCTGGGAGACAGAGAGGCGGGGCGGGGGGCGTGGAGAGGAGACAGTCGTTCCTATTTTGAGTTTTTAGGAGAAGGTGATGGTTTCATCTGAGACTATTCCTAGCCCCCTGGAAATAGTGGAGAAACACCTGGAAAAGAGACATGAACTGTTCCCAGACTTGCACTCCGATTGTTCCCTGGAGAGGACTTGATATCTAGTGCCCGTGTCCATAAGTTGACATTTCTTACTCAGAGCTATAAATTCCCAGAAGCTACTGGATTTCTGATATTTCTGAAATTTCTCAGGCACCTACCTGTAAGTTTCAGGCATCGTGGTTCTGCTCAAAGACTGTCCCCTTTCTCCCTCTTTCTGTGTTGCAAGATTGTATACCTGGTCTGCTGTCATGCACGGCACAGCTTTGTTGCTGAAGTCTTCACAGCAGGCAGACTGTAGGATGGAAGAAGAGTCATTTGTTAAAAGCTACTGTCTCTTAGTTGTTAATCCTGGGGCCATCAGTTTAATCATCAGTGTTCCGTATTTTTATAATTTTGCGAGAAGTCTCTGTAGCCCCTCTGTAAATTTATATATGTAAGTGCTATTATATGTAAGTAGGGAGTCACAATTTTTTTTTATTTTTTATTTTTTTAAAGATTTTATTTATTTATTTGACACAGAGAGGGAGAGATCAGATCACAAGTGGGCAGAGAGGCAGGCAAAGAGAGAGGAGGAAGCAGGCTCCCCACGGAGCAGAGAGCCCGATGCGGGCCTCGATCCCAGGACCCTGAGATCATGACCTGAGCCGAAGGCAGAGGTTTTAACCCACTGAGCCACCCAGGCGCCCCATGGGGAGTCACAATTTTATAGAAAAATATCATATGCCAGTGTCTGTAAACAGTGCCAGTTACCAGTGAACTGCCCCTAGCTCCAAATGCTTCAGGCCGCTCACAGACCAGCTCTCCCGGGCGGCAAGGGCACCGGAGGGCCTGCGGGAGGAGGGGCTTCCCTGCCCGGGCTCAGGTTCTCCTCAGACCTTTGTGGTCAATCCCTTGCTGCTGATTAATAAGCGTCCATGAAACTTTCATGTTCAGGTCGATACGTGGTTTCTGTTGCCAGCTGGACCCTGGCATGTATGTGCGCGTGTGTGTGTACACGGATGTGTCCGTGTGTTTGTGTACATATGTGTGTGTCTGGGTGTGCACACGTGTGTATCTGCATGCATGAGTGTGTAGAGCAGTGTGAGATATGTTTATGCTTGCAGATATGTGCATGTAGATATGTATTTACTTACTCGTAAGTTAATTAATTGGTCAGTTAACCCACTGTAGCCTCTGATTCAAGGGTATTCATTTGTAAATATAAAAGTGTCTCTAATCAAAATGACCATGCCCATGAAGACACTATGTTGATTGGTGTGACTGGTGTCCAAAGTGTGAATGCAGTCAGAAATTTTACGCGTCTTATTTAAACTTAGCCGGAAGCTTCCTTCTGTTCACCTCTGTCATCACACGTGTGGTGTGGGGTTCTCCAGGTCTGGGCCGACAGCACTTCGCTGTAGTCCCTGTTCCCTTCGAGAGCGGGGGCTGTTGCACTTGGCTTGCTGGAGTAAAGCCCACTTCCAGGGCATCACTTCATGTGCCCACGGACGAGAACCCCACACACGCTGGGGCCGGCGTGGCTGACACCCAGGGCTGCCCCCCGAGAAGCCGCTAGAGCCGGAGGTGGGGTTTGGAGACTTGGCTTCCGCTCTCAGCTCTGCCCCCAACGGCGGCGTGAACCGGGCAACACACTTTCCTTCTGTGTGAACCAAGAGTGTCACACTCAGTCTTTCTCTAGGGCCCCCTCCCATTTCACGCCCCAACCACACTCCCTAAAGCGCCCACCGCCTGTCTTTGTAACTTCGCTTGTGGTCGGTCTGCCCTTCCTCCCGAGAACGTCGCGCTCTGTGTTGAGGGGTGAGTGACGCCTGTCCGTCGCACACGGAGAGAACCTGGCATCATGTTCTTGCCGGGGGACCAGTGGGGCGTTAGTGGGAGGCGCGAGGTGTCGGCCGCCGCGGACGGAGTCCCGTTTGACAGCTCACGCTGGCGTGTGGTATACTTAACCATGTGCTGCGTGTCCTTACCGCCACTCACGAGAATAATGAAATTTTAAAGAAGAATCCCGTCGTGGTGGGTGCCGCCGCCAGGGGTCTAGCCGGCGGCCACGCCGAGCACCCCGCCCGCACCTGCGTCGCCCCCGCCGCGCTGGGTTGGATCTGCACATCCAGGGTTCTTTCCTGCCACTAGTTCCTGAGGAATTAGACAAGAGGTGTTTTTCTTTGGTGTGTTGTCTTGTTTTTGAGTTAATCCTTATTTTGGACGCATGTTTTCCGTGCCTCGCCGATTGCAGCTGGTGGCGGCGGTGGGGTACCTGCGCTCAAAGAGCATCATTCACCGGGACATCAAGGACGAGAACATCGTCATCGCCGAGGACTTTTCCATCAAGCTCATCGACTTTGGCTCCGCCGCCTACCTGGAGAAGGGCAGGCTGTTTCATACGTTCTGTGGGACGATCGAGTACTGCGCGCCCGAAGTCCTCATGGGAAACCCGTACGTACGGCGCGGGGCTGGGCCTGAGCTCGTCCTCCAGCGGGACCGCGGGTCCCCTCGGAGCCCCCTCGGAGCTCCGGGGGTGGACCGTTTCCGCTGGAGCCTCTCTGTGGCGAGGCCGCGGGGCGACGGGGTGGTCTTGGTCCCGGGTGGGCGGGCTGCGGGCAGGTGGGCGTGGCCACCGCTCTCTGTTGGGTCCCATTCTCGACTCTTCTGTGTGTTTGGAGTTTTACGTAATTGGAGGTTGAGAATGAGGTGAAAGGCCAAGATAGGAGTCCCCAAAGTTGAGACTCTTCAAGTAGGTGGAGAGGGTCTCTCTTCAGTGGGGTTTGTCACTGTGCTGACAGGCGTCATAGGCGGTTCCAGTAACGGGCCGGGCTGGCGGCTCGGACACCCCGCATGGAAGGCCCGGTGCAGAGGCCCCGCGGGGGCCGGGCCCGGGCCGGCCTTCCTGCTCCCCGCCCTGGAGCCTGCGGGCCGCGGGGGGGCTGGGCCGTGCCCGGGAAACCCTCCTGTCGTCTCCGTGCGCACCCGGGGCCGCCAGACCGTGCCACGTGTCGAAGGGCGTCGTCCCGGAAGGGCCTTGGAGTGTCTCTGAAGGTGTAATTTGGTCAGCCTGGTGCCCGCAGCTGCCGTTGGCTGCTGTCTCGTCCTGTGGTGGCCGCTGGAGTTGGACAGGGCGCCTGTCCTGTCCACGGGACCCTGCCACGTGCTCTGTGGCATGTCCGCCCCCCCCAGGCTGGGAAGCCGCCCCGGGGGAGCGCGGGGCGACGGTGCCCCCAGTGCTGCTCAGGGACCTCCGGCCGTCCCCAGGGCGGTCCCTCCGTCCCTTGGAGCCCCCGCCCTGCACCGCTGCTGCGCCCTCCGCGAGCTCCGTGGGCCGACCTGCCTCCCAGCCTCCCGTCTCGCTGCGCCAGTGGTTTTCCGTGCTCTGATGCTAGATCCTCCTCAGGAACTGCCTCCTTTCTCATGTCGCCGTGTCCTTCGACTCCAGGGGACCGCACACCGCGGCCCTTGACCAAAGCTGGCCCACCGCCAAGTTTCACTGCCACGTTGCACCGACACAGCCGTGTTTGGGGGCTTCCGCGGCACCTGCGGCTGATCCGGGGCTGCCGGGGCAGAGTTGCCGTGGCGACAGAGGCCGGGTGGCCCACCCAGGAGCAGTGCTGTCACTGTTGTGGTTTGTCGGTTCTTCCCTTCGCGTCCGTTTGCCTGGAGTCTCTTAACAACACGAGAACAGAAAGTGCCGAAGGGGGTTTTCTCGCACGCTCCTCACGTCTGTCCTCCTGACCCCCATCCTGGGCTTCGGCCTCCTGAAGTCCCGGGCCCTCTCCTCGCTCACCGGTGTCTCTCGGTCACGGTGTCTGACTCCGTGGTCTCTGCTCCCTGGGCCGGAGCTGAGGGGCCCGCCAGTCCCGGGCAGCTGGGCCCTGTAGAGCGGAGGTGCCGTTTCTCGGGCCAGCCGTGCGGTTTAGGGTTGGACCACGTCCAATGCCTGGCAGAGCACTGGCATCTCCCAGGTGCCAACGAATGGAAGCTGGGTGAGGTCCGTCCTTGCAACGACAAAGGATGGCAGCGGGGCACCGTCGTCCCGTCCCCCTGCCCGTTGCTGGACCCCTCTGCCGCCTCCTTCACCGTCTCTAGGTCGCTGCTGTCGCCTTGGCCCTCCTCCTGCTCCTGTGTGGACTGGAGCCCACCCTCTGTCTGCTGTGCCTTCTCTCCACCTCCTCCTGGAAGCGCCCCCATCAGGAGGCCCTCTGCTCTCACGGGCCGCGCGCCCTCTTGTCTGGCAGTGCGCGTCTCTCAGCTGCCTGGACACGAAGCAGTGCTTTTGTTTCCTCCCCAGCAGTGGCTGGAGCACGTGGCTGGGGCGGAGGTGCCGGAATGGAGGGTGGAGTCGAGAAGGGCCGCAGAACGCACTGGGGGCCACTGTCAGGGGCCGCGTGCGGGGTGGGCCGAGCCCCGGTGTGCCCCGAATGCCGCCGCCACCTCCCCCTGGCAGGTACAAGGGGCCGGAGCTAGAGATGTGGTCGCTGGGGGTCACGCTGTACACGCTGATCTTTGAGGAGAACCCCTTCTGCGAGCTGGAGGAGACCATGGAGGCCGCGATCCAGCCCCCGTACCCGGTGTCGGAAGGTGAGGGCGCCGGTCCCGCACCTCGAGCACGGCGACTCTGGCCCTGCGCACAGCCTCACTGCCTGCTTTCTATGTGTCAGACACTGATCTGAGCGGAAGGGTAACTTGAATGTGACTAAACCCTCACGATAAGTTTTTAAAATATTTTATTTACTTATTTATTTATTTGAGAGAGAGAGAGAGAAAGCATGTGAGTACAAGTGGGGGGAGGTGCAGAGACTGCGAGGGAGAGGCAGGCTTCCCGCTGAGCAGGGAGCCCGATGCGGGGCTCAGTCTCAACACCCAGGGATCATGACCTGAGCCGAAGGCAGACGCTTAACCGAGCCACCCAGGTGCTCCTGGCCTCTCTTCTTCTTGCAAGGACACTGATCCCATCACCTCCCAGGGGCCCCTGGGGGTTAGGGCCTCACCGTACGGATGGGGGGAGGTGTGGAGACAGCTCAGCCCGTAGCAGCCTAGAAGAGGGTTTTTGCAGGGTTGCTAAAGTTCAGGTTCCCATGAACAGTGCTTCTTCCAGTGTGCAGTTCCACCCACAAAATCGCTCCATGCGATCTCTCGCTAGATTCTCACGACACTCCTCTGGGGTGCTGAGGTCAGAGCAGCCTGGTTGAGGAGACACCCACATTTTTACAGGAAATAGGAACCAAATCTAGACCCAAGGCTGGGGCTCTTCTCAGAACCCGTGCCACCTCCTGGGGGGATGATTCGGGGCTCGCCTGCGGCCGCCTCCCCCCCCCTCGGCACACGAACCCCATTGTCATTGGAGGCGCTGCATGGCCAGGGCCCCGGGAGCAGGCTGAGCTCCGCAAGCTTCGCATGGAGGTTAGGTGCGCACAGGGGGGTCCTGACCCCCACTCCTGCATTTCAGAGGGGATGAGCGTGTCCCGTGGCTGGTCTCCGCGAGTAGCTGGGCCCGTGGGCTGGAGCCCCCAGCTTCTGTCGTCGGAGGTTCCCGGGCCACTTCTTGCCCAGCCAGAGGTGCTGGTGTGGGCAGCCCCAGGACCCGCCGTTCTGAGCCCTGTTCCGCTTGAGCCCAGCCCGGGCCCACCATCGGTCTTCTGGCCATGTGCCTAGGGTGGGCCTTTTTGTCCCCAGATCTCATGAAGCTCACGTGTGGACTGCTGCAGCCTGTTCCCCAGCAGCGCACCACCCTGGAGAAGCTGGTGACAGACCCCTGGGTGACACAGCCCGTGACTCTTGCTAACTACACCTGGGATGAAGTGTGTCGCACGAACAAGCCAGGTGAGAGGCATGACCTGTGTGCCAAGGAGGCAAGGGGGTTTCCCAGGTGGCCTTCCTGGGTCTGGGGAGGAGGCGGCTCCCTCCTCCATGCTGTGCTGGACACAAACGTCAGGGCCTGTAGCTGGCTTGTCACCTGTGGAGCAAATGGGGCGTGATTCTGTCCCAGAGGCCCCTGAACCCCACTGGGGCCTTAGAAGGTGGGTGAGCACCCAGGGGAGCCCCTGACAAGGAGGCACCCACAGGAGGGGCGGGGGGCAGAGGGTTTAAGAGCAGCTGGCGGTGGCCTGAGCCAGCAGAAGGGGAGATAAGGCTGCAGATGGCGAGTGACGTGCTCTGAGGGCATCCAGGGGCCATGGCTCTTCCGGTGAGGCTCGTGGCTGCAGAGCTGGGGGGGGCGGCAGCCTGGTGTGTCTGGTTGCTGCTGCTCAGAGCGGGCGGACCAAGGGGTGTTGAGGCCCCGGCTGCAGACTCCCTGCAGCACGTCAGCGGGGGCCGGGGACTCTACAGCGGTGCCGGGAGGGTTCGCAGGGGTCCCGCTGATGTCTTTTGTTCCTAGGAATTGTACCAGAGAGAAGCAAGTGTCTTAGGATCTTGTGTTAACACCCGATACAATGTCTTCTTCTTTCTCAGAGAGCGGAGCTCTGTCCGGCGTGAGCATGGAGACGGAGAGCAGATGTGCCGGGGAGGTGGCGTGGGCTCTGGAGCCCTGCGGGGCCTCATGCCCCAGGGGAGGCCCCTGAGGAGCCAACTCCAGCTCCCTGCCCTTCGTCACTCGCTCGGGGTCGTTTTCAGGCCCCATCCAGTCAAAGTCAGTTCTCAAGCATTCGGCCCAATTCACCTTCTAAAAACTCCCGTGCAAGTTTGAGAAATACTCGGACAAAAGTCAGTGGTGCTACAAGATTGTAGATTTATAAATAGACTTGGAATTCATTTTTCACATGACCTTGGAAAAGCTTTCTAGTATTCGGTTGAGTTTTCTACTGTTAAAGGGCTTTTATTTGTGAACTCCTGAGTCGCACCTTTCTGATTTTGTATATCTGCATGTGTGTGTGTTTCCTCTGACTTGGCATGTGTTCGCTCATCTCATGTGTGGAGTCTGTAGAACTGGTTAGCCAGATGACCAGACTATTTCATTAACTTATTTTTTCGAACATTTCCAAATTAAAGCAATTTTGTAGTGAACCAGGATCCTGACTTGGACTGTCTGAATTCTTCCACAAAGCCGGTGTGGAAAGCGCTTCATTTCCTTATTTTTATGTTTGTGCACCCCACTTGCCCCAGCTGGAGGCTCAGCCTCCATCAGCTTGGGGTCCCTCCCCTGGGTGGGCTCGGAGCCCTGCAGCTTGCTCAGTCTAAGGAGGCTGGGTGGGGCCAGCTGTGGTCAGCCGCTGCTCTTCTCCCCTGCTCACCGCTCCAGCCCGCAGTCCGCCTGGGCCTTGCTGTCCACCAGACGCCCTCCTGGCACTCCCCCGCCATCCAGCCCCACGTGTGTTGGGCATCCAGCCTGTCTACTTCCCATCTGGTTCAGGTGCCACGGGGTCTCTTGCACACTTGGTTGGCTCCTCCCCTCCAGGCTCCAACCCACCCCCTCTGAAACAGAATCAAGGAGCTCAAGGAGCAGGTGCAAAGCAGCCTGTATCTGATCTGTGCTGGGGGGTAGGGAGTGGTTAGGGGTACAAGGGAAACCTTTCATTCTTTTCCTTGCTAAGAAGACAAGAAGAAAAAACCCAAGACAGCCTGCCCCCACCTCCGCCACGTCATCACTTTCTGCGGTCGAAGGCTCCTCCTGCTGAGCTCAGGAAGAGATGCTCAGTGGCCGCACAGCTTTGGTCAGATTCTCGTTCTCTCCTGCTCGTTTGGGGAGCATTGAGCTGTCTTTTACTACCTTAGGACGCCCAGAGAGCAGTGAATTCTCAACCTTGAGGATGGGGGATGTTGCCTTCCCTTTAGAACATGGTGCCTGAGCCCCCGCCCTCCGCAGAGACGGACTGACGTGGGAGGCGAGGGGGGGCCGAGGCGGGATTTTAGGAGCACATTTTTTGAAGTGTGTAGTAAGAGGTGACGTTTACTCTTCAGGATGCAAATTAATTTCTCGATATTCTAAGCACTCTTCTCCGGAGTGAAAAAAACCCCCCAGGGCGCCTGGGTGGCTCAGTGGGTTAAAGCCTCTGCTTTCGGCTCAGGTCATGATCTCAGGGTCCTGGGATCGAACCCCGCATCAGGCTCTCTGCTCAGCGGGGAGCCGGCTTCCTCCTCTCTCTCTGCCTGCCTCTCTGCCTCCTTGTGATTTCTCTCTCTCTCTCTGTCAAATAAATAAATAAATAAATCTTAAAAAAAAAAAAAACCAGTTTTCCTTGTAGCATATACGATGCTGTGACGCGCAAGAAGTTACAGGTGTGCAACGGGTGAAGAAGGCCAAGTGCTCACTCTCCAGGGACGGACTTTTTTTTTTTTTTTTAAGATTTTATTTATTTATCCGACACACAGAGAGAGAGATCACAAGGAGGCAGAGAGGCAGAGAGAGAGGAGGAAGCAGGCTCCCCGTTGATCGGAGAGCCCCATGCGGGCCTCGATCCCCGGACCCCGAGATCGTGACCTGAGCCGAAGGCAGAGGCTCTGACCCACGGAGCCCCCCAGGCGCCCCGGGGACGGACTTCTAAGAAAAAGTCATGCAGACCCACGGAGCGCGGGCCATGGGCGGTCCGACGCCCTGGGCTGCTGTGGGCAGAAAGCCTCGGGGCAGGGGCTCTGTCGGAGGGCAGCCACGGCGGAGCGCCGAGAAGGGGGAAGACTCCCTCCCGGGGCCGGGCTGCGGTTCGGGCGCGTGAGGGACCCTCCCTTCCCGGAGTCGGCTCCTTCGGCTGCGAGCGTGAAGCCCGGGTTTGCTGGGAGGAGCCGGCCGCCGGGCGCCGTACGAAGACCGCGGCGGCGGA
>LNAC01000654.1:209264-290847 GCA_002007465.1 Ailurus styani | reverse complement strand
AGCCCGCGAGTTGCTCACGTCGGGACGCGCCAGGCCGCCGGCGGAGCGGGTGCGCGGGCAGCGGCTGTGCCCCTGCGGGAGAGCGGGAAAGCCGGGCGGCGCCGGCCCGAGGCGCAGGGGCAGGGCTGCGGCGGAACACGCCTCCCGCGCGCTGGTGTTTGCCAGGGGGAAGGCGGAAGTGCGGACCGGCGAGGGCGGAAGCGCTTGCCAGGGGGAAGGCGGAAGTGCGGACCGGCGAGGGGCCGCTTCCGGCGCCAGAGTCGCAGGCGCTGCCTGAGCGCCATGGCGGTGCTCGGCCGGCAGGTGAGGTGGCGCTCGGTGCTGGGGCTGCGCGCGGTGGCGAGGAGCCGCCGCTGGGTGTTTCTCCTCGCAAGCGGAGCCTTCCCGGCGGCCGGGCGGGGGGAATGGCGGGCGCGCCGGTAGGACGGAAGCGCGAGGGCGCTCGGCGTGGGCGTCGGACCCGTCCCGGGGAGTCGGGTTCCCGGGGCGCCGGGTCTCGAGGCGCGGAGTCCCGGGCGCGGGGTCCCGGGGCGCGGGGTCCCGCTCGCGGGAGGACTTTCGGCTGGGAACGTGCGGCTGCGCGCGAGGTCCCGGGCTCCCGGCGGGAAGGAGCCCGCCGCCCCGCGGTTGGTGCGGGAGGGGTTGTCAGCTGCTGTACGTGGGGCAGCGACAGAGCACGAGGGCCTCTCGAAGACCCCCGGGCCCGGGAGAGAAGCCGGCGCCCGGGGGCGCGGCTGCCAGGGGCTCTGTACCCCGTGGATTTCGGCCGAACAGAGCACTCGAGTCTGCGCGGAGCCACACCGTCGCCTGCGTTCCTCCTGCGGGAAGCCTCCCGCTCCCTGCGGCTTGGCCTGGACCTTACCAGTTAGCGAGCCCCGCGGAGCGGCTGTGTGCAGACGAAGGCACTTGGGTTTCTGTCCTCTCCTGTCTGTGTTCAGTTCCCGGTGCCGCCCCAGGCGCCGCCCCTTACAGGGCAGAGGAAGAGGACCCGCCCTCGCCGGACCCACGTTCCTGGCTGCGCTTGGCGTCCCTTCCGTTGGGGCAGCAGGTGCTGGTAGAGACTTGCTGGCTCTCCCCACGCTCTGCTCTTCGTGTGCAAACTGCCTTCCCTGCAGGCGTTCGAGGCTCAGGTCGGAGGTTGCAGGTTGTTGTGCAGCTTAGTGTGCTCACGTGGGAGCAGGGTGGGAGATAACCGGCTCCAGGATTCCGTGGTAGCCTCTGCACTGGAGCGTGAGGAGCTGATCCCCTTTCGGTGCTGTGTCCCACAGGTCTTCGACTGGCACCGCCTGGTCCCCCTCACGTGGGCCCGTGTTGCCGGGCAGGCCCGTCGCGGAGAACAGAAGAGGACGTCTGCATCTCTGTTGTGTAAACTGACCACAGCCTCCAGTGGAGGGGGCCTCCAGAGGGTACCCCACGTGGAGTCCAGGAAGCACGTGCCGGGACCAGCAGGCAGGACTCTCCCTCGGCCCTCCCTTGAGAAGCGGGGGACTCCCGTGGCTGCAGGGTGTGGGGAGCGAGAGAAGGTCATCGGTTCCCTCCTGGACATGGGTTTCAGTGATGTGCACATTAACGAATTGCTCCGTCTGTGGCCAAGGACACACCCTCACCACTTGCTGGACGTCATTTCAGAATTAATACTCTTGGGTTTGAACCCAGAACCTGTGTACGTGGCTTTGAAGCAAAGTCCTCAGTTGTTGAAATTGCCCATAGTGCACGTGAAGAAGCGCTCTGGTTACCTGCGAAAGCTTGGTCTTGGAGAAGGTACGAGAAGGCCCTGATTTTATGTCCAGCACTGAGGAGCCAGGGTTGGGGGGCGAGTAGCCCAGATGGGATGGGCTAGGGGAGGGTTCTGGGGGGCGTTCTTGAGAGTAACGTGCGGTTTGGCTTGGAGGTGAGAAACCATGACTCCTGCAGACGGCACTGCCGGAGGGAAGGGGGGCGTTGTCTGGTTGGCTCACTGTGGGGGCTGTAGCGTCGGGAACAGGGAGTGGGTGGTGAGCATGTGGTGTGTGCTCGTGCTCAGCGTGTGGTGGGAACATTCGCGTACCCACAGGGTCATTGTTTGCCTTCGCTTGAAGTGGTGTCTATGGTGTAAAGCCAGAGGCTCACCATAAAGTCCCCTGTAGAGGTGTGGGTTCCAGTGGAACCCGAGATCGTCCCAGACTCCTAGGGAACGGAGAAGTGGCTGTTCCCCCAGTAGGATTCATATCTCAAGGATTCTAGGATTTCACTGGATCCCCGCCTGGGCCTTCAGGAGCAGGGGGCTGGGAGCCCGTGAGGGTCCCAGGGATCCTTGTGCACGTTGACCCCACGAGGGCCACTGTATTGCTTCATTTTTGACTCACTGGTAAGATATCGTTGAGGGGGAGCTACTGTTGTCTGGGGTCTATTTCAGAGGCTTTCTGTGGGCCTCCTCCAGAAGATGAGGAAGAACATAGTCTTCTGCAGTTCACTTGACAGATTACCTGTTGCAGTATAATCTAAAAGGCTAAATTTAATAGTTTATATGCTGTGATTATATGTTACAAAGTTCAGCAAAACCTTCTGGTGCAGAGCGCAAGTCCAAACTCTAGAAAGTTATTCTAGACACATTTTAGCAAGACAGTGAGTAGCTCAGCTGTTCGGGAGACTGTAAATAACAGTTTAAATAAGTGATTTTACCTGTTCCAGGTACTGAATTTTGCCCAGCTATCCGTGGGAAGACCATAGGCCCCACCTTCCCTTCAGTAGTCTCAGATACCCTGATGCGCTAATAGGGCCTCTTTCGCTCATTATTGCCCTGATGTGGATAAAAGATGTGGTCACCCCACTAACTAGGGCATCATTGTTTGTGGCTGTGCCTCGTGAGTATTGTCGTCATTATTCTATTAATAATTATTATCATGGAACTCCTTTTCATCGAGTTCGGGCTACCAGATCTTGGGAACGTTGGTTGTAGTTGCTTCAGTGACTATTTTATTATGGAAGGAAATGTCAACCCACAGCCCCCATGTGGGGGAAGCTACTGCCTCATCCTACTGTCTGCTCTTTCCAGTAGATACCCTGGGACATTCTTTAGATGAAGAGGGCAAGGGGAAGAGGCCTAGAATATGAGATTTATGCCATTCAGCTGGGAGTCCAGTAAGAGGCCTCCTTTTTATACCAGGGAGGGGGTCGGTGAGGAGACGTGTCATTTTGGCCCCCCCCATTGCCATGTGCTCCCGGGCAGGCATTGGAAACCGCCACTCACATGGAGGAGAGCATCCTCCTTCATTTTTCAGACGCAGGCTTGGGTGTGGCAAACCCCTTGGTTTTCTGGAATGTCTTAAAATTACATACTTGCCCTTTTTTATGTTCTGCAGGGAAACTAAAGACGGTGCTTTTCTGTTGCCCTGAAATCTTCACCATGCATCAGAGGAACATCGATAGCATTGTTGGTGTTCTCAAGGAGAAATGTCTTTTCACGGTACAACAGGTGACCAGGATTTTGCACAGATGCCCCTATGTTCTTCGGGAGGACCCTGGTGAATTGGAATACAAATTCCAGGTGAGGAAGACTGGTGGGGATTCGGGAAATAACAACATGTTCTTTGTAGTGAGAGCCATCTCCACGGATGAGAAACCACAGCACCCGGAAGGCGAGTGGATGAGGTGAAAGACTTAGATCCTCTTTGCACACACCAGCCAGAGAGAATCGGCTGTGGTCTTTCACTTCTGTACAGAAAGCCTATCCTGCACTTTTTCTGCCGTTAATAATGAATGACCCAGTCCCATCCCTGGGGTCCAAATGGGGCCTCTGTTTGAAATAGCTGATTTAAAAAGAGCTAAAAAATCTTCCTTTCTTTAGAACCTATTTTGCATATTGATTTTGGAAGCATGATTGTGACAGTTGTCCTAACTTTTGGGTCACAGTTATGACAACTTAGATCAAATTGCTAGGTGTTTGCTGAATTTTTTGCCTATTCTTTCAATGCTCATAATTTTTTCTTCTGAGAAACAACTGAATTTATCCTCTTGCCCCTTTGTTTTCTGCTAAGTTTTTCTCAATATGAATTTGAAAACGCTTTGAAAACTGTCAGCCGTCACACAAACGCGGGGCATCGTAGAGTGTCCTGGCGCTGCTGGTTGGGCGGTTCTTTGTGAGTACTTTGGACAGCTTGCATTGTTGACAGACTGTGGCAGGACAGGTTGTAGGTTACTGTGCCGGGGACTCCTAACTGTGTCTGTGTCTCCTCCAGTATGCCTATTTTAGGATGGGGGTTAAACACGCAGACGTGGTGCGGACCGACTTCCTGCAGTACTCCATAACCAAGATCAAGCAGAGACACGTGTTCCTCGAGCGCCTAGGACGGTACCAGACCCCTGATAAGAAGGGTCAGACACAGGTTCCCAATCCTCTACTTAAGGACATTCTCAGAGTCTCAGAAGCTGAGTTTCTGGCCAGGACAGCCTGTTCTTCTGCTGAGGAGTTTGAAGTTTTTAAGAAGCTCTTTGCTCGGGAGGAGGAAGAGGGGTCTGAGAGTCACATGCTTGACCACAAAAGCTTAAGTGTGGATGAGGACGAGGAGGAAGAGTGACGGAAAGACCGGAATGAAGAGCTCACCCATACCAAAGAGTATTATAGTTGTCTCAAAGCTCTTGAGAGCTTCACTTGGATCTTGTCATGTTATTTTTCCTTCTAAAACTGGTCTTCTGATGAAACATTATTATAAATCACCTGAGAGGTGGGTCAGACTAGGAGCTGCGTTAGTTTATCTGTTGTCAGGTTTCTGTGGGGAGGGCCCTCTTCCCTCCTACATGGAAGACAGTCTCTGAGCTGTTAAAATTAGGGGACTCAATACCTCAGCGTTTGGTTTTGTTTTTTTCTCTGTTGATATGTGATAACTCCATGACAGTGTGGGGAATGGGCTTCCTTCTTCTGGTTCAGGAGTCATTTTACATTTCCTTGTAGTGATAAAGATAAAATTATGAGCAGGCACTGAGGTTTTAGCACATCACAGCACTTTATTTTATGAAAACAAGTAGCAGGTTTTCCCCCAAAACACTCGTGTTTTTAATCCACAAATACTGCTTCATAATTGCGTTCAGTGTACAGCATTGTCAGGGAAGGTGGTTCGTGATGGTTTCATTTTGCACAGCTGCTTAATGCCAGCTGAGTGTTGGGGTACTTCTCTCTCTGTCTCTCTGCCTGTAAAGAATGGGCCCTGGCTCTGACCTTTCAGGGAAGTTGGCTTTGCTCCTGGCCTGCGGGCCATCTGACAGCCCGCAGTCTCTGGCCGCTAGTGAGTTCTGCTCTGGAGTGTGCCGGAACAGGAGGGGGCTCGGGGTTGGTGCCATCCGGTCACCTCCCCATCGCCCATCTCACAGATGCGGGTTCTAAGACCGGAGGAGAGGAGCACTTGCACAGGGTCTTTGAGCGGGGTGGGCCTGGTGCCCTTCAGGGAGCTCCCAGGACACTGCGGTGGTGGGAGTACCCTTGGGAAACCTGGGTGGGGGGGCTGAAGGGTGATTTAAAGAGTCGGGTCAGGGGGTAGAGTTTGATGTTAGTCATCTCTGAGGTAGAGGCCCAGCGCTCGTGGCGTGGGCTCTGAGGGAGAACTGGAGCACCCCAGAATGTTCTATGCATCCCTTCCTTGGGGGGAGCTGGCACATGGTTGATGATACAGAAAGCATTTTTGGTGTTGTGACCAAAATCCAGGACTCAGCAGCATTTTAACGACTAGGTAAAACTGCTTGGCCTTATCTTTCCTGCAGAAACCACGTAAGAATCCTATCAGGCAGCAGTTCCCACCTGGAGTGATCGTGACCCCAGGGAACATCCAGCAACATCTGAGGACATTTTTGATTGTTAGGACAAGGGAGGGTGCCACTGCGATCCAGCGGCTGGGTGCTGGGCTGCCGTGAACCATCCTGCGGCCCATAGGATGGCCTCAGACAGAACGATGCAGCCTGAAATGTCAGCAGGGCTGAGGCCGAGGAGCTGCCCCGCAGCCTGGTGCAGCAGAACGCAGTTGTGTCGGTTCGTGAGAGCGTCCGAATGGAAGCAGCCTGACACTGCTTAGGTTTCTTTTATTTAAAAAAAAGTAAATAACTGAGTTTTTCAATTCCTTTCCCGTATGCACTGGAATGCTACTGGTAGATGTGAGCTGTGTTTACTCTGGGGACTCAGCACTGAGGTGCGGATGCTTTTGTTTTTTTCCAGGCTCATGTTTGAGCATGATGGCAAAGAGAAAGACATTTTCTGCAAAAGAACAGTAGCTCAGTGAATCCCTGTGTGTGGGAGTGAGATGTGGCAGAAGGCGGCCACGGGAGGAGCCCGGCTGAGGGAGGTGCCTGTTGGCTTGCTGGTGGGAGAGCTGTGGCATTGGCGCAGGTCTCCTCACCTGCCTCTGTGGCAGCCCATGTGTAATGGGAAGGAAGGCTTTGCCTTTACTAGTTTTCTTGGCCCTGGGCAAAATTACTGAAAACGAAGGCATTTCACTCTGCCACTGTTTTCACTTATCTCTTCCATTTTGTGGCGTCCCCAACTGACTGGCACTTTCCCTGGAACCTCAGGTGGGTTCTTGTGTCCAGTTGGGGGACTAAGAATTATAAATTTTTATGGTTAGAATGGCTAACTTAGCAACTCATGATTGTTCTTTTCATTTTGATACAGAAATTTTTATGCACCTGAGAATTTTGATTGCATTAATATTAATTTCCTTGGGTAGAGTTGGAGTGTGTGTTTGAGGAAGACGCTGGAGTTTTACGAAGGGATTTTGTGAAAAAAAGGAGTGTCTCGTTTAGAATGTTTCCAGGATGAATTGTAATTCCTTTGCATCACGAAGTCTTTTTACTAGATACCTAATTTGTAAAATGTCAAGAGGGTTTAATCATAAGACAACAAAGCACCAAGCTTAGGATTCAGTAGCCTGTTTCTTGTAGAAACAAATGTTCCCAGGTTAAAAACTGGAACACACTAGTGTTCATCTCATGGCTGAGGGGCTTGAGGTCATTAACATCGTAGTAGAGAGTTTCATCTCCTTTTCCAGTGATAACACTTGATCTTGCCACTTGCTAGCGATGCTGTAGCTTACATAGACGCACAGCGACCAGTCCCGGAGACACAGCGGAAGTCAGCAGTACACGTGCACGGCCGTGCTTTTCTCTCGACTCGCCCAGGCTGGAGCCCCAGACCGAGCTTGGCCGTCTTCTCCGAGTGGGCCTGGGATGCCGGGGGCGCTCTGGGGTACAGTAGAGACTTCTTGAAATGACGGATTCTCCTCTCTGAAAACAAATTGTGTAATACACAGACATATGCACACAAAATTTTAATAAAAATAAAAAGCCTAAAATATACTCTAACTCTTCCAACAATGTTTTTATAAAAGATGAGAGGGCACACCCTCTGTGGCTGTAGGGCTGACTTGAGAAGAGTCTGTGGCAGACGCTCGGGGGCTTGAGTTCCGGTTTGGGTCAGCTGCTGAGATGCTCCGTGGACATGAGGTGGGGTTGGCTTGCGCCTCCTGTGCAGGGAGAAGCCAGAGCGGTCAGAAGCGTGTGGGGAAGCCCCTGCGGCACGCCAGGGCCACGTTCTGCTGGTGACGAGGGACATGTGCGGAAGACCATGCTAGCCGGCAGCCTGGACCAGTGTTGTGGACTGAAGTGATCTTGAGCTGGGTTGGGTCTGGCCTGCCCCAGTCGTCCATCTCTGTGGCATTCAGGCTCTGCACCTGTTGGGGTGTCAAATCGTGCTTCTGTGAGGCTCGGGGCACTTGGTGCTGTGGCGTGACTTAGCATCGGTGTGGAGGGGTAGCTTTCTCTGCATAAGGCTGAAGCCTGGGTGACTTGATAGACCAGGGCTTGGCCAAGTGTGGCCAGGGGACTTGCCCCTCGTTTTGTAAATGCGGTCTCACTGGAACAGCCACACCCTTACGGTCACGTCTGTGGCTGCGGTCCTGCCACCAGTGCCCAGCTGAGTAGTTGCCACAGAGACTGGTTGGTCCACAAAACCAAAAATAGTCACTGAGGAAAGTTGGAGACTAAAAGTGTCTAAACTCCATCTTAGTGTGAACGAGCACTTTCTCTTTCATAATCTGTTGGTCCAAGTGATGAGGCGCTAGTGTGCTACATATCAGCACAAAGAATTTGCTGGAGGGGACCCGGGCGGGGCGCCTCGAACTCGGCTTCCCTTTCCATCAGGCCTCCCCGCCAACCCTTCCCGGCACTACCGTCTCCGCGGTGGAAGCCGGAAGGCAGTTCCTCTCAGTTTGATCGTTAGGTCTCAGGGGAAAAATTGCCCTCTGACTTTGGAATCTGAGAACTAGTTCCCGGATGTTGCAGGAGCCTTGCTGGCTGGCAGCCTCGCTCATCCAGGGCCCAGGTGCATGCGGCGGTTGCTCCCTGGCCGCGGCTCAGACTGTCCCTGTAGGAGACGGCAGCCAGGGCTACAGCGAAGGCTGTTCCATGCATCGTAGGACTGGGAGGTAAATGGGCCCAGAGGGTCTCCCTGGCGCGGCCCTGAGGGGAGGTGGGCTGGAGCCTGCCCGGCCGGTCCATCCATCTTCTAGAGGGAAGCCACAGAGGGGACAGATTCGAGCCAGGACCTGGTCTTTCAGGGTATCCTTTCAGTCCAGTTTTAAACCCCGCCTTCCTGGGCTTTAGGAGCTCGTGAGGTTGATGGAGTATAACAAGAACGTCCTGAATCCCTTGAAGAGAAAAGAGACTGGGGCGTGAGGAGAATGACACCCATTCCTCTTGAAAGTGCAGCTTCAGTTTCTCTGAGCAGCCCTTGGTCCCTGCCCCTAGAGGACCCAGTGTTGCTGCCTCTAACGTGGCCGTGGACAGGGGAGGGGTTGTGCTGAGAGCATGCACTGCATGGCCCAGGGCCGGGGACGTTCGGGGAGCATTGCTGCCGCTGGAGCTGAACGCTGTGGGCTGCCTCCCCTTCCAGCAGGCCATGCCCTTGGCTCCTTCCCCTGAAGACCTGGGCTGCCCCCTGTTGAAATAAACGAATTCTCGTTTATTTGCGTTTTCTCTATTGTTTCAAGAATGGGTGTTCTAAAAGCTAGTATTTGATAATTTGATAGTTGAGGGTTTCTGACTTGTTTTTATAAAAAAAAGGTATTGCTGTTTCAGGTGACTTACGGTGATATAAATATTTGAAATCCAAATTATGTTTGTGGGTTCTTAATCTCAGTACTGAATTGTTCATGGGCTGTGGAGCATGTTTTGGATTTGTGTGTCTGGGGACCATGAGGTGGGAGGGGAAGTAATGACTTTGAGGAGGCAGGAGCTGACCAGAGAGACTTCTGGAGAAGTCGGCCTGGGGATGGTTGCCAAGGCCACGCCCCGAGGATCCCAGCCTTGGCTTCCCCCCTTGGCTGGTGCAGACATTCTTCCTGTGGTGTCAGCCTACACCTGTGAAGCTCTTGCGCTTCGGCTTGTTTGTAAAGGTTCTGAGTAACATTTCTTCCTCGTTTCCTCAGCCCCACGAGACTGCGCAGCCAGTTCCTGAAGCTGCTTGTTCCCCAGGGTGCCTCCCTGTCCTCTCAACACCAGGAACACGGACTTTGAGGCTCATTTGTGCAGTGGGAGGAGGAAGCTGCCCTAGGCCAGCTGAATTCCTCCCTCCTTCCCGTGACATCATGCTGACGAGAAACTGCACTCAGTGTGAGACTGAGTACAGTTGTGGATGGGTCGCCATGATTCAACCCCGTGTCTCCCCGACTGTAATGAAGACTTTGACAGAGTTTATATTGGGGGGCGGGGGAAAGGGTTGGATAGTGTTGAGTAATAGAATCAGAAAATTGCTTTCATTCCAGGATTCCAGTGCTTAGGATTCCTGTGTCCATTGGGAATTCCCCAATGGGAGAGTCTTCGGGATTTCCCCAAAGTTATGTGATCAAGGCCTCACACCCCATTTTTTCTTTCGATACATTGCCATTCTCAGGGTCTGGGAGGCCCCCCTGGAACCCCCACATGTCTACATCTGGGCATCCCGGGCCCCTCCCATTGTCCTCCTCCCCACTCCTCCCTTGCTGCCACCCCTTCTGGCAGGCCTTCTGGGTCCCACCTCCCTGAGTGCTCACCCCCGCCCCCACCTCCAGCTTCTGGCTGCTGATGGGAAAGGGATTTCTCCGTT
The DNA here is from genome assembly GCA_002007465.1 of Ailurus styani. Lineage (NCBI taxonomy): Eukaryota > Metazoa > Chordata > Mammalia > Carnivora > Ailuridae > Ailurus > Ailurus styani. The sequence goes on along the minus strand of LNAC01000654.1, from coordinate 280,745 downwards.
TGCTTGGGGTGAGTGGGATTCGTCCGTACCCCCAGACAGCCTCACTTCCACCTGGACATGCATCTGTACCTGGTTTATGTCTGTTGGGAGGCCTTAGGTATTTTTTGTCTCTCCCATTTTAATCCCCTCAGGGAATTCTGAAACGCCTGGTCTGGGAGTTTGTAATAAAGAGGACACAGCTGAGCTCCCCAAGTAGACAGCAGCTCCCCCGGAGGCCGCATGCTGGGACAACCGCTCTTGCTTTCCCAGCTCTGTCAGCCGTGGTGGGGAACGTACCTGTACCCTAAGATTTCTTCAGTGTTGGACTGTTACTGTGTTTCCTGAAATAGAGAAAGGTGGTTTATGATAAAGAAGGTGTACCTGGAACCCAGGCTGCCTGCTGGTGTCCTGTCTTTGCCTCACGTATATTCCATTTTGGGGAACATCGCCAGGGAGACACTGATGCAGAGATTAGCATTTTAGTCTATGTGCCCCCCCCTTGGCTGGCTGTGAGTCATGGGGAGGGAGCGCAGGGTGTAGAAGAAGGAAAGTGGAAGAGACCGGTACCGTGCTTGGTCAAGCAGGTGTTGAATTGCATTCCTGGACACTCAGTAATGCAAGCCCTAGGGGGTGTGGCTCCTGATGGGTCTATGCAGAGTGACTGGGCTGAGGGCTCTGCTGTTGGGAAGGCCCCTAACACATTCATGCAACACATTATGTAATAATTCCTGTGATTCCCTTGAGCTCTTTAGGGAAAGAACCTGGCTGTGAGTGAATAAAAAGTAGAGATTTACTATATTTATAGTTATATATTTGCATCTGTCAATACTGTTCCATGCTTCCCAAATCTAGCACCGGAGTGACCCCGAGCACCCACTTTGTGACCCCCCAGCACCCACTGCGTGATCTCTCCCCAGTACCCACTACATGATCTCCCCCTAGCACCCACCTGTGATCCCCTCCTAGCACCCACCGTGTGATCTCCTGCACCCACTGTGTGATCCCTTCTCAGCACCTACCGTGTGACCCCCCAGCACCTACTGCATGATCTCCTCCCAGTACCCACCCTGTGATCCCTTCTCAGCACCCACCCTGTGATCCCTTCTCAGCACCCACCTGTGATCCCCCCCCAGCACCCACCGTGTGATCCCCTCCCAGCACCCACCGTGTGAGCTCCCACCAGCACCCACCGTGCGACCCCTCCCAGCACCCACCGTGTGAACCCCCCAGCATTCACCGTGCCCAACTCTACTGATCTATATGTGTTCAGATGTACACGTATGTGTTATGCAGGGCTACACGTTTCCACAGACAAGACAGCCTGGCTGAGGCTGGACTGAGAGGACTGTGTGCCCTCCAGTGTTCAGTCCCCAGGGCCCCCCTTGCCCTGCTACCCTGTGAACTACAGGCAGGACACAGTGTGGGCCTCCGCCTGGAGATGGCACCTGTTTGGGGTTTTCTTGACGCTCGTGCTTTCACAGCTCTCTTTGAAGCAGATGTCCTGGTGCACTTTGTAGACTCTTCTGTACCTGTGTCAGAAGAAAGTTGTGTGAAGCTGGAAAGTAGAGCCGAATGTTGCCCGGCTGCTTCAGCGAGGCTGCTTGCACCTACCGGTCACTGTGCAGCTGTTTGATGGAAAGGCCACTAGTTTCCTAATAAAACTTTACCTCATAGGGAGGTGTTAAGATGTCCAACATGAAAGTCAGGTAATTTAAAAAAATTAACTTCACCAAGGTATGATTTACATAAGATACATTCACTTTGAGGAGTGTGGACAAAATATTATGATACTAAGAGATAGAATATATTTCAAGGACATACTCTGCTTAGGCAGTCCACTCAGCGCTGAAGACTTGAGACAGCGCAAGCTCACTCCTGGGTCCTATGGGTAGATCTTGGAGAAGTTGGAGAGCCCTGGAGATGCAGGTGTTTGATGTGGGCAGTGTAGACTTCTAGCCCCGCCTCCCATTTATTAACTAGTCCACTTTGAGCGTGTCTCTGGAACTTAGACCTCAGTTTTGTGTGGAATAGGAATTACTCATACTCCTTCTCTCATAAATTTGTAGATCGTAATGTACAGGAAAGTGTTTCTGTTCTTGTTAAAGCTCTCAGATGTCAGAAGCTGTTGAAAAGAGAGATCCAGGGCATTTGATGGGCAAAAAGCTCCAACTCATGCTCAGTGTGGGATAGCCCTTGGGATTTAAGGCCTTTGGTGAGACTTCTGCTTTTGGCCATCAGGGAGTGACAGGATCTGGAATTAACCCCCCAGTTTGAACAGCCAGAGAACTGGGCAAAATATTGAAAGCAGTTCTTTTCAGATGTTAGAAAGCAGTGTGAGACTGTGATTCTTAAGAGAAGGGAAACAAATGAAATGAGCTCTGTGGAATTCTGGACCGAATTCTCCCTAGAATTCGGTCCAGAAGCACTTTCTGGATTACATTGCAGGGTGGTGGTGGGGGGAAGGGTGTAGGGTGGAAGCGAAGCAAAGGTCACACTGAGTTGAGGAGGCAGAGGCAGCTAGAGTGTGTGGGGCACTGGGGAGGGGAGACCAGACTAAAATAAACCACCTTGTAGAACAAAATGAAACATTCTGGGAAATAAACACAAAACTTAGCATTTAGGACCAAAAGGTTAAAATGTCCAGCATCCAACAAAAAAATGACAAGACACTCAAAGGCTCATACAAAGCATCAAGAAAGTGTGACCCATAAACAGCAAACAGTAATTGAATAGAAAGACACCCAGAGGTGAGAACAATGGTGGGACAGCAGACAAGGCCCTTAAAACGTGTGTTACAGATTTGCTCCAGTGATCTGAAGGAAAGTAGAAACAATGAGAAGAGACATGGAGGATCCAAGAAAGGACTAGATGGGATTTCTGGAGATGATAAGACTCAGAGTGTGGAGTGAAGGTCTTGCTGAATGGGATTAGTGGCAGGTTATAAGGACAGCGCAGAGGACAGACCATGGAATGTGAAGGTACAGCCGTGGAATCAAGGCACAACAAAGTAGAGAGAGGGATGGCCTCAGTCTGACACCTGCGTGGCTGGAGTCACAGGAGAGGAGAGAAATGAATGGATGGGAAAGATACCTGAAAAACTAATGGCCCAATTTTCTAGAGTTGATGAAAGCCAAGACCCCAAAGATAGAAGCTAAACAGTCTTGTGAGCAAAAACGCGTACACAACCACAGCAGAGCGCTCAAGGTTAGTTTCCCAGTAACGGTAGTAAAGAGACATCAGAGCAGCCACAGGGCCGGGGGTGCGCACGCTCGAGGATGAGAGTGAGCACAGCCATGCCAAGTCAGAAGATGTGCACTCTTGAGCGCCGAGAAGAGACACAGTTGTCAGCCAGGAATTCCACACTCAGCAAATCGATCCTCCAAGAATGAAGGTGAAACAGAACCCTTTACAGACCAAAGCAGAGAGGGTTCCTCACCGGCAGACCTGCACTATACAAAATGTCACAGTGAGATCTGGAGGCAGAGGCCAGTGGTACCCAGGGGCATCTCAGGTCTGCACAAGAACACTGGGTGCTGGGAATGGTAAATAGAAGGAAGAACAAAAGACGTTCTCCTCTCAGCAAGACAAAGATAATTGTCTTTGGGGAGCAAACATACCATATCATGTGGGTCACAGACTAGGAGCGAGTAGCGCGTCCGGCTACGAGAGCTGGGAGCGCGGGGGGAGGCGGGGCTCGCTGCCACAGGAGCCCTTCCAGACACTGAGGTCGGAGAGCAGCAGCATACGGATCTTGTAGGGGTTGAAAGTGCATACTACAAATCCCACGCAGCCACTAGAAGGTTAAATCAGGCAAGTGTAACCAGTGAGCGAACAGTGCTGGCAACTTAGAAGCCTAAGGAAGAATCAGTCCCAAAGTAGGCAGGAAAAGAGAAAAAAAGGAAAAATGGCCAGATAGGACACATAGAAAGCACACAGCAGTATGGTGGATTTAAACCCAATTATGTCATCATTACAGTAACAGGTAATGGTATAGATACTCCAGTAAAAACCGGAGATGTCAGATATAAAGCAAGATCCAGCTATGTGCCAAATACAAGCAAGTGATGTTCAGACACGTATGGGTTAAAGTGAAAGTATGGAAAGATGTTTTCAGGGCCCTGGCTCTTGTCATCAGGTACTTGGTGGTCCTAGCAGGTCACTAGCAGGCACTGGGGTCACTGGCACAGTTGGAATATGGGGGGTACTAGATTAGGGCCGCCATTCCACAGAGCCCAAATTCAGGTGGTCTGTGCACATGGATCCTTAGGGCCCAGTGCAGATCAGGATGCCCTGTATTTCCTTGCTCTGGGTTAAGTCTGGCTTCATGTCCAAGTTCACATCAGGCCTTCTACCTGGCTTTCCTGCACCCCATTCAGAATGACCTTCAGACACGTAATCGGACAGCTCATTCCTCTGCTTGGCATCCTCAGTAGCTCCCCGTTTCAAAAGAACACATGCCAGAGTCCTTCCGAGGGCCTACAACGCCCTGCTGGGATCCCCCTCCCCTACCCAGCCACCGCTCCTCCTTGCTGCTTCTCAGACGAGCAGATATGCTCCTGATTTGGGGCCTTGGCAACTGATAATTTGACTTTCTGGAAGGTTCTTCCTTCAGATATCCCTCACCCTCTCCATGTCTGTTCAATTTCGTTTCTGTGAAGCTTCCCCTGACACCCTGTTGAATGCTGCAGCTGTCCCCAACCCTGGCTCCCCTGCACCCACCTATTCATCTCTTCCTTTTCCCCAGCCCTGACCACCTTCTAGAACACTGTGTAACATCCTCCTGCTCCCTGTGTTCTGCCTCCGACGTCTAGAATGTAGGGATCGCAAGGGCCGAGCTTTGGCCAGTTCTGCTCACTGCCATGTGCTGATGTCTGGAGCTGTGCCTGACACGCAGTAGGGGCTGGTAAGAATGTGCTGACTGAAAAGATGGTAAGTGTGAACCACAGAGTCATAAGAGTATTAACAAGAAAGGTCCTACGAGGTGAGCCAGGCAAGCTCTCCCTCTACAGCCCATTTTGCAGATGGGGAAACTGAGGCACGATGGCCATGACTTAATGGCAGGGTGGAGACTCGAGTTCTGTGCTGCTGTTGATCTTTCCAGGGGGCTCTGAGGCAGAGAGGAGAGGAATGTCATTTCCTGGCATCACTGTACCCGTGGCCCTGCCATCCAGTGGAGAGGGACCGATGCCACTTGAGGGTGTGGGAGAGGAAGGCCCCAAGGCTCAGGAGCCAGGAGATTGGGGTTCCCTGCACAGGTTCAGGGCCTCAGCTTCCTGATTCATCAGATGGAGGGAATGGGTGCAAGCCCCCTATGACCCTGGCCCTTAGAGCTCCCCAGTTCTTGTGAGGGTGGGTGAGCTGGACTTTGTGTAGGTACTTCTGGAAACCAAGAACTTTCTATGAATGTGGTGAAAGCAGGAAAGAAACTTACATGTGGTGACAGGTGCCTCCTTCCCAGATGGGCACGGCCTTTGTCTCCGAGAAGAGCCTAGTGCAGGGCTGGGGCACCTTTTTACAGGCTGCCGGCACAAATGAAAAGGGGCTTACAGGGGCGCCATGCCGAGGAAGTGCTCTTCCTGCACCCCGGGAGGGTGCCCTTCCTGCAACTGCGGGGGCTGCTTGAGTCCCGGAAGTCCCCAGGCTGGTTTCCCTTAGGGCTGGTGGGAGTGTCTGACAGGCCTCGGGATGGGGCAGCTGGTGTAGGGGCTTCTGTCCACCCACCTCCCATCTCCAGTCCCACATTCTTAGGGAGGGAGGCCTGTGGCTCTTTCCCTCCTACCACCATGTTGGGCCCCCGAACCAAAGAACCCCCTGCACCCACCTCTGGCTGTGGGGTGCTCCATTTCCCTTGTTTTCTGGCTGCCCCCAGGCCCCCCACTTGTCTGGGCAGCATCGTTCACCCTGGTGCTTCGGGGCAGTGGGAGGCTGAGTGGCTCACTGCCTCTCAATATCCCTACCTGGGCATTCCGAAGTCTGGGGCCCTGAGGCTGGGCCCCTGTCCTGGCACCTCAAGGTTTGAGGTCCTTGTGGCAAACCCACCCCAGTGGGCCCCGCACAGCCTGCTGTGACAGGTGTCTCGAGGCATGGGCCCTGGTAGTCCCCACAGGAGGGAGCGGTCCCCAACTTACCGAGCTCACAGCGTCTGCCTTTGAACCCCGGGTTGCAGTCACAGCTGTGCATGTCCACACCTGGCACGCAGGTGCCTCCATTCTGACAGGGGTTTTCTGAGCAGTTCCCAGGGGTGTCTGTCAACAGGCCATGAGCAGTTAGTTGCCAGGACCCCAGAAGGCGGCTTGTCAGTATTCCCATTCCCCTGTGCCCCCTCTCTTGTTAAAGAATTTCAAAGCAGGGCGCCTGGGGGGCTCAGTGGGTTAAAGCCGCTGCCTTCGGCTCAGGTCATGATCCCAGGGTCCTGGGATCGAGGCCCACATCGGGCTCTCTGCTCAGCAGGGAGCCTGCTTCCTCCTCTCTCCTCTCTCTCTGCCTGCCTCTCTGCCTACTTGTGATCCCTCTCTCTCTGTGTCAAATGAATAAATAAAATCTTTTTAAAAAAAAGAATTTCAAAGCAGTTCACAGAAACCATTTCACCTGCAAATACAGGAAGTGTGTAATACGTACAGACTTTACAAACTTTTATATACGCACAACCCTATTATTGCAAAATCAGCAGTAGCTCCTTAGTACCATAAGAAATTGCAATCCTTGTTCAGGTTTCCCTGGTCATCTTAAAAACTTCATGCCCAGTGGTCTGATCTCATCAGGATTCACAAGGACCCACTGCCATCGTTTGATGTCTCTCTCTTTTAATCTGTAACTTTTCATTTTCCTTCTGTCTACATGTATTTTTTTACCCCTCTTCATTTATTTAAGAAACCAGGTCATTTGTCCTGTAGAATCCCCCTCCTGGATTTTACTTAATGCTTTCTTGTGGCATTAACTCATCCCCATCTCCACATTTCCTGTAAACCGATAATCAGAGAGAGGGGCTTGATAGGAGTCAGGTTTCAGCAGGCTTTGCAAGACCGCTTCACCCTTCAGCCACTTCAGGAGGCGTGACAAGGTCTCCAGTTCCAGTGTTAGTGATGTGAGAACCGATGTGGATTGAGTGGTGGCGGCCTGACTAACCCAGGGGGAAATTCTCGTAGGCTTTGCCCCCGACGCTTGAGCGGCCGTGGAGATCTTGAGTGCAGCTTGCAGATCCATCATCTAACCCAGCCTGTCGCTCTTCTGTCTCTCTAGCCAGGAAGTCTTCTATGAAGACCTGTTTTCCCTTGCCCGCCGCCTGGTCACTCTGAATTAGACTCCATCCAGGCAAGGCCAGACAGATGCTTCATTCCTGTCCTTTATTTGTGCACTTGTAAAGTTAGCATTGTTCCCTGGCCAGCTCTAGGGACCAGCACGTTGTGCTTGCTTTCAGCATCGTCATGAACTCATAGGTTCTTATGTATTGGATGGGGGTCAGTGTGCTGCTGCCATTAGTCTTTCCGATGCCCCAGTTACCCATCCTCAGCCTGTGGGAGCCTTCCGAGTTGACTCCTGTGCCGTTTAGATGGGATTCCCCACTGGTTTTGAAAAGCTTGCTTGTTTTACAAGTATGTTCTGGGCACATTTTGTCCATATTCTGCTTCAGGCTTGGAATCAGCCACTTCTCAAAGACCTCTGCTTCCTGTTATTGGGCATCTAGAGCCCACAGTCTGGGTGCCTGAGGTGCTCACTACTCCTGAGGCGGGGGGGGGGGGGGGGGGAGTCCGTGCTTGAGGCCTTTTTAGTAGAACTAGGAACTTAGACTTAAGAATAAGAATAAACAAATTGTGAGTTTATATCAATAGTTAAGGGAAACACAGGGCTTTTACTTAACTTCCTTGATTTTTAAAAATTCTTTAAATTTCTAAAAAAGGTTTATTTGAGAGAGAACGAGTGCTGGAGGGGAGGGGCAGAAGGAGAAGCAGATGCCCCACTCAGCAGGGAGCCCCACGCGGAGCCTGATCCCAGGACCCTGAGATCATGACCTGAGCCAAAGGCAGACGCTCAACTGACTGAGCCACCCAGGCGCCCCTTAACTTCTCTTTACGCTGAAAATCTTGGTGACGTTGATATCATTATTTTCGTCATCCCACAATGTACATGTAACAGTTCTAAAAAAAATTACCAGTATTACTACTAGCAGTAAGAGCTTTTGCAATCCTTGTAATAAGAATTATTAGAATATATCCCTCTGGGAATGAATAGTTGGAAGGCTGTTTCTAAAATCACTTGAAATACCTTTTTCCTGTATGGTTATGCCATCAACATGATAAATGAGTTTATTGCAGTTTGTTTTCAATTTTTAGGTGTTGCTTTTTATATGTGTGTCATTAAAAATTTTTCTTCTTGGTTCTAAAATGTAGACTATAGAGATACATTCAGAGAAGTCTAGCATCCATCTCCCTACTTTAACTTCCTTTTTCTCCCCTTCCTCATAAAACCGTTTTTATTAGTTTTACTTCTTTTTAAATATAAGGAAATAGGTATATTCATATTTCCCTTCCCCACTTTCCTCCACAAAGGGGGTACCCTACACACGGTTCTGCAGCTGACATTTTAAAAACCGCTTTGTTGAGATATAACTTATATACCATACAATTCACCCATTTTAAGTGTTTAGCATATTCAAAGATGTGAACCCATCACAGCAGTCAGTTTTGGAATGTTTTATCATTTTGGAAAGAAGCCCCCTACCCTTTAGCTGTCACCCCCCGTGCCTCCACCCCCACCCTCAGTCCCAAGCAACCTCTGATCTAGTTCCTGTCACTTAGATTTCCCTATTCTGGACTTCCATAGGAATGGAATCATATTCTATGGAGTCCTTTGTGACTAGCTTCTTTTACTTAGCTTGGTATTTTCAAGGTTCATCTTATTTTGCAGCCTGTGTCAGTACTTCATATGGTTGGATAATGTTCCGTTGTGTGCACAGACCACGTTTTGTTTATCCCTTCATCAGCTGGGGGACGTGTTGGTTGCTGCCATCTTTTGGCAATGGTGTGTAATGCTGTTACGAACATTCATGTACAAGTCCCTGTGTGGGCATCTGTTTTCATTTCTCTTGGGTCTATACCTAGGAGTATATACCTAGGGATTTTCTAGGTCGTATGATAACTCTGTGTTTAATTCTTTGAGGAACTACCAGACTCTTGTTTACTCCAAAGCAGCTGTACCACTCTGCATTTGCACCAGCAGTGTTTGTGGTTCCAGCTTCTACACATCCTCACCGTGCTCGCTCCATCTCTTCATTCCCCCCATCCTAGTGACTGTGAAGTGGCATCTCACTGTGGTCTTGATTCGCATTTCCCCGATGACTGATAGTGTCAGTCATCTTTTTCATGGGCCTCTTGGCCATTTGTATATATTCCTTGGAGAAATAAGTGTTCAGATCCTTTGCCTATTTCTTAATTGGGTTATTTTCCTTTTATTCGGTCACACGAGTTCCTTATATATTTTAGATATAAATGCCTTTCAGGTGTATGATTTGCAGATATTTTCTCCCATTCTGTGGGGTGCCTTCCCACTCGCTGATGCCGTCCTTTGAACCACAAGAAGCTTTACATTTTGAGGAAGTCTAGTCTGTCTTTTTTTCTCTTTCGTTGCTCATGCTTTTGGTGTCATCTAAAATCTTTTGCCACATTCAAGGTCATGAAGATTTACACATGTCTTGTTCTAAGAGTTTATAGTTTCAATTGTTAGGTTTAGGCATTGGATCTATTTGGAGTTAATTTTGTGTATGGTGTGAGGTAGGAGTCTGACTTCATTCTTTTGCATGTAGATATCCAGTGTTCCCATTGGTTTAAGACTATTCCTTCCTCCATTGAATGGTCTTGGCCCCTTGTTGAAATTAGTTGACCACGGAAGTATGGGTTTATGTCTTGACTCAATTCTGTTCCGTTCGTCTGAAGTCTGTCTTTGTGCCAGTATCTCACTGACCTGATTACCATTGCTTTGTAGCAAGTTTTGACAATAGAGGGTCAATTAGTCCATGAAATTTAGACACTATAAACAATCTTCCAGAGATATTTTATGACAACCTTACAGAACGCGGCAGTGTGCAGGGATATTTAGAACCTGTGAGCCTGTGCCAACAGTCCTCACCCTTTGTAACTGGGACTCCAGGCTGCAGAGCCTGACTCATCATTTGTCCCATTCCTGGGCAGCTAAGGCCTGAAGCCCGCAGTGCCTGCAGCAGTGGGGTTTCTCCCAAGGCCCTGCCCACTGTAGCCTGGTCCTGTGAAGTCAGCCCCCCTGGGTCTGAGTTTGTTGTGACACATATGCCCATTAAAGTAAAAACAAAAACAAAGAACCAGAGATGGCTGCTTTGAACAGGGTAAGGGACAGGGCTACAGTCTGGGGTGGTGGCAGTGGGTGGCTCCTATGTGACAATAAGTCACAGAGTAAAGAGGTTTACGTTCTGCCCTTCCCTGCTGTCGCCCAAGGATGGAAACCGCGTGCCTCTCTCTGACGTCCAGGGGATAAAACAGGAGCGTTCCAGAGCCCTGCTGGGGTGAGGATTTCGGGGAAAACAGGAGGAATTTGACTAGCTTCAGTGTCCACTCCAGATCTCCATGGTGGCAGGTTATGATCTTGGGGACCCTCCTCCTCTCTGTGAGCTACCAGGAGCTTTGGCATACCAGAGGTCCGGCCCTGACCTGGAGAGCTGCTTGATGAAATGCCAGTCAAGAGTGTTAATTGTGCTCTTTGGGTGTCTGGGGCTCTCTGGAGAGTCCCCTTTCCATGAGAAAGAAAAGTCTAATAGCTTCCAAAGAAAATGAGCACAAGGAATCGAGAGCAAGACTGACAGGCATGGACAGCAACACTGGACAGAAGACGAGAGGGGAAGTGTTTGAAGAACTGAAGGTAGAGGACCTCTGAACCTGAATTTTATACACAGTCCAATTGCCCTTCAAATGTGAGAGCTACGAAGAGTATTTTCAGGTATATAGGGCCTCAAACATTTGAGGTACTGGTAAAGTACCAATAAGTACTTTGATGGGACTTGATAAGCTGATTGTAAACTTGAAATGTGAAGGACCAAGACCAGGTGACACTGAGGTCAGAGGGAGCAGGTGGGCACTGTGGGACTGTAAGACTCACCAAACAAAGTGCTATTGAAACCCCTGGTGTTGGCTCCAGGAAGTCCAAACAGTGGATCAGAGCAGTGGACCCAGAGCCTTTGGTCAATACCAGTGAAGAAGATGCTTGACCGTATCAGCATCCAAGAGTCGCAAATCCAGATTCCAAGGGGCGCCAGATGCTGCTGGCAGGATCTGGAAACCCGGCAAGATCAGGTCTGGAGAGAATGGATTAACCATGTCTCTTGATCACAGCTGGAGGGACTGTAAACTGATGGCCCCACTGAGAAAACAACTTAGGGTCCTCTTGTGATTTGGGCTTTCACGTATCCTGTGCCCTAGCGTTTGTATTCTCGCACACATGCCAGAAGGCGTGTGTAAGAAGAGCAGAGCACCCCGCTGATTATGGCCAAACGCAGCCCAGGGGCCCCTGAGCTGAGTGGACGAGGCCATGGCGAAGTGACCGGCGGACCAGACGCTCAGTAGGGAGTGAGCGAGCTGCAGCCGCACACAGCAGCCCTGACCAGACTCACTGCAGACGTGGGGCGAGAACACAGGTCGGGGAGGCTGCGCACAGCTGGACGCTCACCTTGTAACAAGAAACCTACAGCTGTTCAGGCACACGCGGCTGTGCAGCGAGCCCTCCTCCCCACCGCCCACCCCGCAGCAGGACAAAGGGACTGTAAACACGGAATCGAGGCTCGAGGGTAACGGGGAGACGAGAGCAAGATACGAGTTCCTACTTATGTTCTGGTTCGTGGGTTCCAGACCTAGTGGCCATCATCCTTGCAAAAGGTAACTTACTAAACGAAACAAAAGGGGCTGTTATGGACCCATATCAGATGTAACAGGAATGAAAAACTGTGATTCACTGGGTGCACCTGGGGGCTGTAATGAATTTTTTTCCCTATTCATCACCTAAAATGCCTTCTGCCCCCCCCCGGCCAGCCTGCCTCCCTCACGTCAGCAAACACTGCAGACTCTACAGGGACAACTGCGGCCAGTCCGGTGCCACCGTGAACCTCTCCTTCAGAAGGGACCCAGGAGAGGTCATTCACATCCCACTAGTTCCTGAATTGTATGACATTTGTCTAATACTGGGGAAGGCTAACGTGACACAAACTGTCCAGTGAAACGTGTGCTTGTTCCACTCATGAAGCAATGGCACCACGGGTGTCTTTACTCTGAGCCCCACCTTAACTAACAGAATCATTCGGTGGCTGCATCCGACTCGCAGACCAGTCCTCTTGCTGCTCGCCAGGGCTGGCCCCAGCTCCAGGCCTCGCACCAGCAGGGGAGCCTGCTCAAGTGTGGCTTTGGTGGCCACCGTCGGGCCCTGGCCACTTTCTGCCGCCGCACCCTCTGGCACGGGTGCTCCTGATGCCTTTGTCCTTGGGTAGCCTGGGGCAGGTCTGCAGGTGGGACGCGGCTTCTCAGGGGGCGTCCTGGGCACTTGGCTTACCCTTAGCAAGTATCTTGCCTTCCTTGGGGTCTGGTTGCTGCGAGAGCACAGTGTGAACCACTGGGCCCTAGAAGAACTGTCCCTGGAGGGCCAGAGCCCCAAGGGTTAGAGCGAGGAGGGAAGGTAGAGCCAGAGTCTGAGTTGGTGTAAGGAGCACGGGCCCAAAGGGGAAATGCCCTCTAAGAATGTCCTACAGGAGTGTCGCCGCGGCCTGCAGGGTGGGGTTCCCCCGGCAAGCCCCGTGCCCTGTGTGGTCAGCGAGGCCCTGCTGGCCCTGTGTGCCGAGCCTGGGTCTGCCCGGCGATCCTCCGTGAGGGGCATGCTCAGCGGCTGCCCCTCTATGACGGCCGCGTCCTGCTCCACATCTCCTCTGTGGAGAGGCGAGGGGTGAGCTCAGCTTTACGTGGAGGGAAGGAGGGGCCGTCTCTGCCATGGAGAGCCAGTCCTTCCAGGGAAGACGCGGGGAGTCTGGCTGGGTCTGCTTGCCAGGCTTGTTCCCTGTCTGTAAAAGCATGGTGTGCTTCACCCCAGCCTTTCCAGCTTGGCGTGCTTGGCTGCCCTTGGGCAGCTCTACGTCCCCACTTCTTCACTAGGGGTGCCCCCACCCCCACCTGCGGCCCTTAAGGCCCCCTAGGATGGTCAGCTCTGAAAGTCCACGCCTCCTGACTTACTTGCCCCGCCCTTGTCACTGCCGTGTTCAGGAAGCTGGAGGGCCAGGCTGTCCTGCTCGGGCACCTGCTCGGGGGCCTCCTCCTCTGCGTTTCCAAGCTGCACCGGAGCCGTGGGTTCTAGGAGAAATCAGAATGTCCCAGTGTGCTGACCTCGCAGCTTGCTGCCTCGTGCCCAGGATTGTTCTCGGGCTGCCCTCTGGAGCTGCCTCTCTCCCTCGGGGTGTAGAGATTGCCGTGGTGAGGGCTCCGTGTGGCCCGTTCATCTGCTGGCCATCCCCACCCCTGGGGCAGAGTCCCCTGGGCCCCAGGGCCCCAGAGCTGCTTCCAGTAGGACAGCTTTTCTCCAGGTGGGGCCCAGCCCTCACCCTCCTGCTGAGCCACAGAGCTGCTTTGGTGACGGTCACCGGTAGCCTGAGGCTGGGCCGAATATCCTGTCTGACCCAGGAGTCCCATCCTTCCAGGTGGCTGATGCTGTGCTCTCATTCTTATGGCCAAATTCCACTCTCAGCTCCCTCCACCCCTGCTTCTTGGGGGCTCTGGCGCCTCCTCTCCCTACATCCACCCTCAGGCAGACCTTGCACTTGGCCAACCCTAAATGTAAGCCAGCGTCTCTGTGGGGTCCCTGCCTGTGCACTTGGGCTTTTCACAACTGCTTCTGTGGCGTTAGGAGGGTGTCCAGATCACAGCCTAGCCTGCCCAGCTTCCCAGACACCTCTTCCTGGTCATCATGTTCTGTGAGCCCTTCTGCTGTTCCTCTGCTGGTCACCGGGACTGTGACACCCCCACCTACTCATCACTGTCCCTTTTCTTCCCTGGCCTGGGAATGTTTGTGCTGGTTGAAAATTCTCACTTAACTGGTAATTAGGTTTTGTTCCAGGGAATTCCATAAGAACGGGACCTGGTTTACAGGTGAGGATGAGGCCCAGGCTGCCCTCCTAGGGTCCTGAGGGCCTTCAGGGTAGGGGCAGCCAGTGGGCATGTAGCTCCTTGCCTGCTGTCCACAGTCTTGAGGAAGACCTGCTGCAGGCAGATTCCTGGCCCACCCCCTCCTGCTAAACCACATGGGAAGGGGCCAGGCCATCTCAACCCATCGCTCATGCCCTGTGCTGCTGGGGTCAGGCAGAGCGGCCTGCTGGTCTGCCCCAGGCGGTCCTGTTTGTCCAGGCCGAGCAGGATCTGAACCCGGGACACGGTCTCTTACTGTGACGGAGAGGTGCAGTCCACAGACTGTGATGTGTGTGCCAATCACTTGGCTCCGTATTAAAGACAGATTCCAACTGCACAGCTCTGAGTGGGATCCTGCCCGTCTAGAAGTCCCTGGGTGAGGCTGGTGCTGCTGGTCCAAGGACCTCTCTTTGAGCAGCAAGGAGTGAGATGGAGCCACATCCTCCTGCTTCGTGCTCACTAAGCTACACTGGGACTCCTGGCTTGGCAAGCCCAGCTTCTGCACCTCAGACCTCCTTCCGACCCCGAGGCCGGCCAGCAGCCTGTGTACTCCAACCCGCCCTGCCGTATCGGGACGGGCCCTGTGAGTCTGTGCGGGTGCAAGGGGCTGCACGGTGCCGCGTCCCTGCTGGAGGCGGTATCGGGTGCTGGGAGTGGTCTTTAAGCCCAGGTGTTGGGGGCCTCGTCCCTCATCATGCTGGGCACATGGGCCGCAGGAGGTGGCAGTGAGGCCCCTGGGGCTGGCCGATGCACTCACGCGATGTCACGGTGGCCGGTTTGCCAGGCAAGCCCCCAAACTTGGCACTCACTCGCCCTCTGCCGTCCACCAGCTCTGAGAACCTGCCAAGGGAGTCACCGTGGGTCACCGCCGCGGAGCGCGCCCGGGGCCGCATGCTCTGGGGGGACGGCTGGGGCTGCACCTGGGGGCCGGGGTCTGGCTTTCAGGTGCGTTGCGGTCACCGAGGAGGCGCAGCTCTGGCAGGCGTGCGGGCGGGGGTCTGTTTCTGAGCACTCGGGGATGCAGTCCCTCCCTGTGCCAGCGTCTGTCGGCGCCGTCCCTCGAGGCTGCAGGCGGGGGGAGAAGTGGGTGGCTGCACGATGCTGGTCCCGCCAGGCCCCTCAGGGGAGCACTGGAGATGGCGTGTGTGGCCCCGAGGCCTCTTGGCGGCTTCGCGGGGCCTCTTGGTGGGTTCGTGGCTTTCTAGGAGGCCCAAGCCCTGCTCCCTGCCCACCCCCTGCATCCCATCCCAGGAGTCACAGGGCCAGCTTGTCTAGCCCACCCCGGCCCAGGGTCTCCACCTGCAGGGCATGGCCAGCCACTCGGACCTGACAGGACGCCCCCACAAGCCCGGAGAGTGAGGGCAAGCCTTCTCTGTGGGTCCCAAACTGTGCCCCGGCCCTCCCTTGGGCAGGCGTGGCTGCAGCTGCACAGGGTCCGAACCGCCTGCAAAGTGCCCGTGTACCTGCTCCCGGGGACCCTGCTCCGCCCCAGCCACTGTCTGCCACCCCGTTGCCCTCCCCCCACCGCGCCTGCTCCGGGCTCCAGCATAGCAGCAGGGTCGTGCGGGGTGGTGCAGGACCTGCCGGGAGCCTGCGGGCCTCCTGTGTGCGGGGAGCAGACCGCGCCCTTCGCGTGGCCTGTGGCTCCGCGCCCCTCAGCCCTCTCCTCCCTCCGCCCGCACAGGTCATGCCTCCTGCCTCTCCCAGGCCACCCTCCCTGTGGCCGTCCTGGCCTTCTCTCCCGTCTTCCCGTCCGGGGACTGGCTCCTTGAGGGTCAGGCCTGGCTGCGAGGCTGTTCCCCGGGGACCAGGTGAGGAGCGATATGCTTATGTCTACAAATTCCTTAGGTGCTGACCCTGCACTGACCGTCCGCGAATCCTTCCTTCCCCACCGATTTTCACACCCCCAATTCTGTGTGAACACATTCCTGCTTTGTGCTTGTCGGACGTCCCTGGGACGGTGTCACCCATGCAGGTCCCGGGGCTGAGCTGTCTCCTGGGCAAGGATGCCACACCCCAAGGAGGGCAGCCCAGGTTGCTGTCCTGCTGGGGGCCCGCAGTGGACATGAGGGGCTGGGCCGCCTTCGTGGCCCCATCAGCCCGGAACAGACCGCGCGGCCTGGCCCGCGTGGCCGTCCCCGCCTCACCGTCCCTGGCAGGGCCGGACTTACAGGTGATGATGTAGAGGTGAGCAGGCTCACTGTGCAGTTGGTCGCCCTCGGCGCTCTGCACAGCGGTCACCGACAGCTGGTAGCGCTGTCCTGGCAGCAGGTCCCGCACCGTGTAGGACGTCAGCCTCCCGTTGGGGACGTAGCGGCTCTTGGTGCTCTGGCTGGTGGTCACGTTGATGATATAGGCCTCCAGCAGGGCACTGGGAGTGGGGCTGTCCCAGACGACGTGGGCAGAGGTGGCTGTGACTCTGGCGGCTGTCAGGTTTGCTGGCGGCAGGGGCCCTGACAGGCACGGAGCGGGGGAGGGAGGGGACAGGGGCCACCACCAAGTTTAAAGGTCGGACACGACTGCGGAAGTCTCCCGGGAGCCCCGGGGGGTCATGGCGGACAACCTTACAGTCCTAAAGGGTGGCGTGGAGGGGTGTGTGCGGCTGGATCAGCAGCAGCGCCTCCTCCTGCCTGAGAGGCCCCCGCGTGCCCCCGGGAAGCAGCCGCCGAGGCCCCGGGGCTGCGCGGCCTGTTGGCGTCTTCTTTTGATTCCCTAAGCCTGGCCGTGTGGAGGCCTGGGGAGGGGGCCAGGGTCCCAGCACTCAGGGTCAGCGCCAGGACGTGAGCCAGCCCTCACCACCCTCCCCCGCCCTTCCACGGGCTGTCCGTGTGCCTCCCCCAGCCGGGCTGTCCTGGGTCCTGGAGCCCAGGCCCTGCCCAGACCTTTCCTCCTCACCACACACCCGCCTTGTTCACGGGTCCCCCTGGTGTGGTGTGGACAGCATGGCGCCCTGGCCCCCTCCGTGCTGGGGTGGCAGGGTGGTGAGGGCCAGGCCTCCTCCCCGCCAGGTACCCTGGAGACCAGAGAGTGGACAGTGCGGGCATTCACCCGCTTGCCCTCTGGCCTTTGGCTTCTGATCCCCATCTGGTAGGAGCCCAGGAGCCTTTGGGTGCTGGACGAACACCCAAGCAGAGGGCTTCCTGGGATGCCCACCCTTCCTGGCACCTGTGGGGAAGAGACCTCTGGGGTGCCAGGGCCACTTTGGTAGGACTCGGCTGGAGGGAGGTGAGAGCTTCCAAAGGTCCCACGAGACCCGAGGTCGTGTACTCACGAGTCCACACGTGCAGCGGGGCCGAGGCCAGGCTCTCGGTGGGAGGCTCCTGTCCCCCAAGCCCGCTGAGGGCAGTCACCTGGATGGTGTATCTCCTTCCCGGCAGCAGGGCCCTGCGGGCGGGAGGCCAGGGAAAGGCTTCACTGCCAGACTGTAACTCCTTCCACACGGGTGGGCCTAGTTGTGGGTGGTCCTGGAGGCGGCCTCCAGAATGACCAGATTTGTGGCCTGAGACCCGTGGGTTCCTCCAGGGGGAGCTACTCCCTGGTCTGTCTGTCGAATGCGGGGCAAGGTCAAGAACGGCCCACACCTGCCTGGGACGGCTGTGGTGCAGAGGCCGGTGTTCAGGCAGGAGAGGCCAGAAAAGGGCACTTGGAGGTGATTGTGCAGAAGAGGGTCACAAGCAGGCCCCACCGCCCTCCCGGGGGGCCGCGGCAGGAGGTCCCGGCAGAGTCCGGGCCCGTCGTGCACGAGAGGGCCTCGCCGCCCCGCACCTCTGTGCGGCGGGGTTCGCGCTGAGCACCCGTTCGATGGGCAGAGCTCCTACTCAGGCTCAGTCTGGGACAGCCCTTGGGATTTAAGGCCTTTGGTGAGACTTCTGCTTGCCCCGAATCGACAGCAGGCGGGGGTGCCCCGTGCTCAGCCCCCGGGAAAACCCGGGGTGCTGCGTCTCTCCCGGGCTCCCCTGAAGACAGCACCTCACGTGTCATCCTGCCTGGTGGTGGCCTGTGTGACTGCAGGGGGAGGGGCCCCGGAAGCTCACCCCTGGTCCCCCGACTTCTCCCTTCCTGTGCGCTGCACCCTGTCTCTGTTGTGAATCCCCGCGGGGAGCACGGCCCCGTCTCTGTTGTGAATCCCCACGGGGAGCACGGCCTCTGCTGAGTCTGGGGAGCCCAGGGAGCCACCGAGCTGGGTGGTCCTGGGGGCCCTGACCCCGTCACCAGGTGCCCACCCAGGGCCTCGTGTGTGTTTTTGTCACACCAGTCCGTGGACGCGGGCAGTCCCCACAGAGCCGATCTGGGCGTCTGCTGTCAGAGGCACAGCTGACTAGGTGGGGGTCTCCCCACCCGGCGGGCACGGGGACCCCGCCAGTCCTCCTCCCCCCTCCCCTGTCTTCCAGCACCACCCCCAGCAGGTGTCAGAAGCCTCCCCGGCTGGCGAACCACACCCAGCGGCCTGTCAGGGACCCGAGCGGCCGAGGCCGGGAAGTCTGAGCCTTCAGCGTGGGGCCGTTCCGGCATTTACTTCACTCCTCAGCCCGTCTGAGTGACTGCTGTTCACGTGATTTGGATTTACTCTGTAGTTTTGTTTATATGTGATTTGTAATAATTAAGTATAAGATATTTATATGCCTAGTTTAAGGTGCTAACATACAATTGAACAGTATAAAAATTTAAGGCAAGCGTAGGGGTGCCCTGTGTCTTCCTTTCCGAGGGGCCTGCGTGACTCAGGCTCAGGCCTGCGCTGCTCTCTGGGGGGCGCGGGCTCATTATCTGTGCAGGAGGGGTGACCCCCTGAGTTTTAGAGCGCCCCTGCCTTGTCGGGGCACTTTCAAACACCCGTCTGGCAGCCCCTGTGACGGGGTGAGGCAGGCCCGCAGCGCTGGAGCCACACACACCCCTGCCTGTCAAGGCGGGCGGGGCGGGCGGGGAATGGCAGGGGAGGGGCACAGAGGGAGAAGGGAGGAAGCCCCGGAGCCCCCAGGGAAGGGTAGGCCGGCCCCCTGCTCTTACCCGAATGTGAACCTGTCCACACTCTTGTCCATATCGGTGGACTGGTCCTCCTGGGCCTCGGGGTGCCGGATGGACACACGGACGCTGCTGACAGTGGCGTGACGGATCCTGTGCAGAGCCCACCGCACTGAGATGGCACTGGCTGTCACGTTGGTGACCTCAAGGCCCTCAACTGGGCGGGGTCCTGGGAGGCAACGGGCCCCTCAGCTGGTGCTGGCGCCTCCTCGCTCCGGCGGGGGCAGGGGCTTGAGACCATGAGACAGGGTCAGGAAGTGTGCTGGAGGTGGGTCCCTGAGAGGGGGCCCGAGGGTAGCGCCGGCCCACCGGGGCTTGCGGGCTGCGGCCTTCAGCCACAGCAGGACTAGGGTCAACCGGACAGGCTCCTGCCTGGGGTGGGGGCGCAGACGGCCCCACTGGAGGCCTGTGGTCTTGCCTGCTTAGACATGCCAGGCTGTGGGGCAGGGCCCTTGGGACGCATGGACTGTGGGGCCTCCTTTTCTTTCCCCTGGCTGTTCTGGTTGCACTGACACTGAACATTTGGGCGATGCTGCCTCCTACGGAGGATGGAAGCTGGGAAAATCCTGGGCTACCATGGAGAAGGGTCTGGGTAGACCACAGGAGCCAGGAGGGGAGCCCTTGGCTCCTAGCCACGTAGTGCCCAGTCCGAGAGGCAGCGGTCCCTCCTGCCCACCCCGGTCTCCTGGGGAGACCCCACTCTCCCTCTGATGGCGGAGGGGTAGGGATGCCGCTTCTTCCTAAAGCCAAGCCCGGGCTGAGCCTACTCGGGCCCACAGGCTCAGTGAGGTCCTCTGGCTGGCCCAGGTGCATTCGCAGTGCCTCTTGGCTGCCCTCCCCACACCCGCCTCTCCTGAGTCTCTCATCTCATCCCTCACTGGGCCCTCCGTGTCCTCAGGGTCAGTGTCTGGCTCAGGCTGGCCGGTGACACCGGGGCGCCTTCCTCCTCCCACGAAGTTCCTGTCCATGCCTCTGAGCATCCTGGCCTCCCTCCTTCCTCAGCATGAGTGCCCGCTGGTGGGTCCTAGCCGTCTGGCTCCACATTGCTCTCGGGGCTGGCCTTGCCTGCCTCCTTTGACCTGTGCCAGCACCTGACGTGGTGGGAGCAGAGCCCCCGTGTGCAGGGTACACTCAGCACCTACCAGCTGCCCTCATGGGCCCTCCATGGAGCCCAGGGGACCACTGCCCAGTCCATGCTCCTTCCTCCAGCCTCCAGTCTCCCACGGCCCCCTGGCCTCTGCCCTCTGTTGGTTCCTCCCCGTGGAGGACCAGGCCCTCCCCTGTAGACCCCAGAAGCAGACGCGCCAGGTAAGACCTCCCTAGACTACGCTTCCTCCTCCTGTGCAGCCGCACCCCGAGAGGCACCCGCCCTGCCCACCCCCTTCTCTAGAACTGCCACCAGCAGGCTCGGTCCCCACCCCCTTGGAGTGGCTGTCTCCCCCCTCAGCGTGTTGGGGTGACCTCCTGGGTCCCTTGCCTGCCCCCTTCAGCATGGGCCGGCCCCCGGCAGGCGCCTTCTCGGGGAGCACCCTTGCTTCTCCCGTGGCCTTACTCCTAACCACAGCGCCTTGGGGCCCCTGGACCGTGTGCCTCTCCTGGCGACCGCAGGCACCTGCAGGCGGGCACTCACGTGTGCGGGCGAGCAGCAGCGCCGGCCTGCTGATGTCATTCTTGTTGCTGGCGCTGCGCTTGACCGAGAACACGGAGATGTTGTAGGCTCGGCCGGCCGCGAGGGCCCGCAGCTGGTGCGAGGAGCGGCTCCGGCCCACAAAGTCCGTGCGGCGGTAGGCGCCGTCCGCGGACGTGTAGGTGACCGCGTAGCCGTCGAGCATCTGTCTGGCGGCCTGGCCTTCCGGTGGACGCCAGGAGATGGAGAGCCCGCTCTCTTCTACTTGCTCCACCTTGAGGGCCGTTGGTGGGAAGAGCTCTTCAGGGTTCCCGTCAAGAACAAGGGAGGGCGGTCAGCTGTCAGCCACGGAAGCCCTGGCCCCCAGCCAGATGTCTCACCTGGTGGCTCTCGGCCCGCCGCCCTGGGGCGGGAGTGAGCAACGGCTGGTGGGGAGCCCGCCCCTGTTGCCACAGTGGGCCTCTTCACCTGGTCCCTGGCCAGGGCCTCCTGGAGGGTCTCACGTGTGCGCGCGCAGGGGACCGCCTTTACCCTCGGGGAGGGTCTCAGGTGGGGGTGCACCTGTGACTGTATTTATGCCTCCTGGTCTCTTCTACACCCCTCCCGGCTGCTCGCGGTGACTGCCTGGCCACTGTGCCCTGGGGGGTGCTTAGCACTTTGGCCTGTCCCCGGAGGGGTCTGAGCCCCCTGAGGGAGGAGGCGGCCCACCCCCTGCGCTGGCACCTTTGCCACCTCACCTTTGGCACAATCCTTGCCCGTGTAGCCCACTTTGCAGGTGCAGCTGTGGGACCCATTGCTGGCCAAGCAGTAGCCGCGGCCCCCACAAGGGCTGGAGAAGCAGGGGTCACTCACTGGGGAAGAGGAGAGGAGCAGTGAACACTGGGGCCTTACCCGCTCCCCCAGCGGGACCCTTGCTGTCAGGGGCAACAGGTCCTTCCTGTGCGGGCGTGTTTGTGGGGTGGGTGTGGGTGGAACCATCACAGGCAGCGATTTGAAGAGGTGAGGGAGTGGCCGCTCTCTGAGGGGAAGCGCAGGGCTTGCCAGAGGCCTCACTGGGAGGCTGGGCAGGTCATCCCACCACCACTCCAAGCCCAGGTAGCCTGGCGGCCGGTCACTCAGGGTGGGGTGAGCACAGGGCTGGCCCCTCCTGGGGAGCAGCTGGCAGCGAAGGCAGCCTCCCTCTGCACAGGGGCTGTGTGCACCGAGGGGACCTGAGCTCCCCAGGCCAGGGCCAGGGCCCACAGGGTCCCAGGGAAGCCGCAGGGGCCCCCTTATCACTGTCACGGCCACTAACCTTGGTCCCCCGGGTGCGCCCTTACCCACCTCGAGCTTGCGCAGTGAGACTCCCTGGCCACAAACGGTCCCCATGGTGCTTATGCCGGGGCTCCCAGGCCCCCCAGTCCCTGGGCCTTAGGCCTCACCCCCAGCAGAGCCTTCACCAGCCCAGCAGCCTCGCATAGCCCACAGAGCGCAGTGCTGCCAGCCAAGCCCAGCCTGGGGGCTGGAACAGGAGCTGCCCCCGGGACACACCCCTCCTAGGAGGAAAGCGGAGACCAGCAAATCGAAGAGAAGAGACGGTTGCAGAGAGTGGCAAGCCCTCTAAGGAGGAAAATGTGCAGAGAGTTCCCAGGCGTCAGGAGAGGTGGGTGCTAGGGCTCGGGGGCTGCAGCGAGCTCCGCCCACCCAGGCTGGCCACAGGGCCAGCCCGTCTTTTGGGTGAGGTGGGGCAAGTGCAAGAGGTGGGTGGCTAGCATCAGGGGACCCAGCAGAGGCCAGAGGACGGGGCCTCTGGAGGAGCTGGGGCTGGGCCCCTGCCTCCCTACCTGTCTCACAGTGGTAGCCGAAGAAGCCCTCTGGGCAGACGCACAGGTAGGCCCCGCCACCGTTCTCGCACCGGCCTCCGTGCTGGCAGGGGCTGGAGTGGCAGCCATCCACCTCTGGAGAACACCCAGAGAGTCGGCCAGAGCCGCCAGGGGGTGTCTGGGGGAGGGAGGAGAGGACAGCGGGAAGAAGGGAAGGGGGATCGAGGAGAGATGGCGGGTGGAGGGGTTGCTGGGGACGTCCCCCTTAGTCTCAGAGCCCCCTCCCGGGGTCCCTCCCCCGGGGGGGCCTGTCCAGCGGGCCAGGGGTCCAGCCATTTCCCTCTGCTCTCCGAGTGGCCCAGGATCTGCGCTTGTTGAAAATAGGTTTGTCCAGGGCGTCCAGGGCATCGCAAGTGTGGGTGAGGGCCCAGCCACTCGGGGGAGCCACCCAAACACAGCGCCTACCTGTCTCGCAGTGGACTCCAGTGAAGCCTGCAGGACACTGGCAGACAAAGGCCCCTGGGAGGTCCCTGCAGGAGCCTCCGTTTCTGCAGGGCTGTGCTTGACACTCATCTGTCTCTGCAGAGACAGGGGCACTTGTCTGTCTCTGCAGAGACAGGACAGGAGGCTGCAAGGCCCCACACAGACTCCACATTGGTGGGACACAGGCCCCACACGGCCCTATACAGGCCTGCACGGCCCTGCGTGGGCTCTACGTGGACCTCCAGGGGCCTCCACAGCCCCCGGGATTTCACGTGGGCTCTGAGGCTTTAGCCTGATGCCCACCCTCTCCACTGTCCGCCTGACAAAGGACCCCCCCCCAGGCCACTCCCGCATTTCACTGCCCAGGCTTCTCAGGGCCCTGGCTCTCCCTGGAGCAGGGTCTCTGTCTCAGGCCTTAAAGCCCCACCCAGGTGTGAGGGGTACAGGGCTCATCCACCAGTGTACCCTGCAGGCCTCCCCTCCCTCTGCTGGCCAGGAGTCAGGATGTGACTCTCTCCACCCTACCGCCTCTACGCCTGGGGTAGAGGCTGCCGAAGACAAAAGGAGGTCAAGGTCAGCTTGCTCAGCTGGGCTGTCAGTCTCCCTGGGGAGCTGGAGGCTCAGATGTTTGCAAAGAGGCAGGAGTCAGAGCAGACAGTGCTGGGCCAGGCAGCCCAGGGGAGGGGGAGGGTGGAGCCACGCTCTGCAGGCTTCCCCTGGGAACAGGGGCCTCCTCTGTGCCCTGTGAGGCGGGGAGGGCCCATGCAGGCATGGCTGGGATCCACACTCATCAGCTTCTGGGAGGGGAGCCCCGCTGCACAGGCACCGGGAGAGACCCCAAGAATAAAGTGGTGCTGTGATTAGAGGCAGTGGCTTGAAGCCAAATAAGATGGACGTAAATTAGCTTTGTTCTGAGGAGCCGGACAGAATTGTCCAACACCCCTCAGTGCCTGGAGAGGCCCGCAAGACCCTGGAGAGGAAGGGGTGGGCAGCGGGCCCCCAGGGGGATGCTCATCATGACCTTGAGGGCTCCCAGAGACCGTCAGGACTTCACTCCCGTGGCTGTCAGGTGGCCAGGCCCCACTTTGCCAATGCACACACAGCCACCACGGACGAAACCAGTACATTTGGGGACGAGGCCTTCACTTCAGAGTATTTGCCACAGGCTTGTTTTTCATTTTAAACTGGGAATTGGGCTCCAGAATTCAAAATGTTCAATTTAGAAAAGTTTAATTTTAATGCTTAAAAGGTAATGACATAAATGGTAGTGAGTAAGACACCCTGGAGCTAGAGTGCTCACTGGCTCACCTGGTCACATGCACTTCCCCATCCTTTGATGCGGATTTCTGGGCTTATGATGTCTTTGCCTCTTTAGTATTTTAAATTTCATGAACTACCTAAACAATGTATGGTTTTGCTTTTGCTATTTATGAATTTTATTAGAAAGATATAGTGATATATGTACTCTCCTCTCACTCAAACGATAATTAAGGAGCTATCGCCACGCTGTTGGGGGCTGTGTGTGTGAACACGGCACTGATAGCTTCCACAGCGGGGGTCTCCCGTACCCTGTCCGTGCTTGTTTGGTGGGGGTTTCGGTTGGTTTTAGACTTTCTGTTATTATTTTTAAAAACTGCTTCTATTTCCTTTCATGGTTCCTCGTATAAACGTGCCCATTTCCTTAGATTTAAACCTAGAAGTGGAATCTCTGGGACACAGTTTCTATGCGTGGTCAAGTGGATAGGTAGATTACCAAACCCTTTTCAAAGTCTTTGCATCAGTTTGCACGCCCTCCAGCAACGTATAAGAAATCCTGGTGGCCCACATGAGCGCCAGCAGACGGCTTTCCAGACTCCTGCAAGTCTGCCAGCTGAAGGCACCTCCCTGTGCTTCTGATCTGCATTTCACTGATTCCTAATATTTCTCTTGACTTTCGTTGGGTTTTTTATCTCCTCTTCCATGAAAGGCCTACTCAGTATTTTGCCGATTTTCCTACTGGGTTTTCTTTTCTTATTGATTCATAGAGTTCTTTATGTATTCTTGAAACCAGTCGTATGTATATGTATACGTATATTTCTTATATAGCCAAATTTGTGCATTTTTTCTTTTATGGTTAGTGCTTTTTTGTGGCTTAAGAAATCTTTCCTCATCCCGAGGCCAAAAAGATACCTATATTTTCCACATAAAATTTTATAGTTTTAGAAAAACATTTAAGCCCTTAATTAACCTGGAATGGATTCTTGTGTTTGGTGAAGAGTAGGGAACAATGTAATATTTTTCTAAATGCATAACCATTTTATTCCACTTGTTGTGAAAAATGTCTCATACATTTTTTTAGAAGTTTACAGTTTTAGCTTTTACGCTTATATCTATAATTCATTTCACATATATAAACATTATCGTATTTGGTGCTATTAAATGTAATATTGTTCATTTTATCTTATTTTCCAAGTCTTCACTGCTAGACTGTGAAAATATTAAGGTTTTGTATATTGCCCCTGTCCTGTGACTCGCTTGAATTTCCTTATTTGTTCTATAGCCGTTTCTTGTACAATCTCTTTGGATTTCCCACATGTGCCACCATGTCGTCTTTCTTCCAGTAGATTTGACTTTTATTTCCTTTTCTTGTCTGTGGCCCTGTCTGGGACCTCCGGGACAAGGCAGGAAGGAATCCGTGAAAGGGACACACTGCCTATTACTGATCGCAGCAGTATACCGCTCACCGTGAATCACTTTGTTAGCTGTTGCTATGTCGTGCATACCTTTCAACAGGTTAAAGATAGTCCCTTCTATCTACTCTTAGTTTATTAAGAATTTTAATAGTAGTCGAATATTTTCAAATGGTTTTTCTGCATCTATTGAAATGATCACATGGTTTTCTCCTTCATATCCTAATATGGTGAATTACACTTACTGATTTTCAAGTGTTAAACCAGCCTGTACTCCTGAGATAAATCCCACTGGGGCATGATATATTATCCTTTTTATGTAACAATGTATTTGATTTAGTAATATTTTGTTAGGATTTTTATGTTCATGTTCATGAGGAATATTAGCCTGTAATTTCATTTCTTTTTCTTTCTTTTTTTTTTTTTTACATAGGCTCCACACCCAGTGTGGAGCCCACTGAGAAGCTTGAACTCATGACCCTGAGATCAAAACGTGAGCTGAGATCAAGAGTTGGATGTTCAACACACTGAGCCACCCAGGCGCCCCTAATTTCATTTCTTTTTAAAATAACATCTCTGTCTTGTTTTGGTATCAAGACAATGCTGACCTCACAAAATGAATCAAGTACTCTTCTTCCTCTATTCTCTGAAGAAACTTGTGTGGGGTTAGTGTTCTTTTCTTCAGTGTTTGATAGAATTCATCTTGAAGCGATCCAGTCCTGCCATTTTCTTTGCAAAAAGGTTTTAATTACATATTAAAATTCTTTAATGATATAGGGTTATTCATATTTTCTCTTTATTCTTCTGTCATTTCTGGTAATTTGTGTCTTTCAAGGTATTAATTCCTATACTTTAAGTTGTCAGATATACTGGCCCCAACTTGTTCATCGTATCTCTTCCTTGTCCTTTAAATGCTGGAAGATCCTTAGTGATATCTTCTCCTTCATTCTGATATTGCTCATTTTTCTTTTTTATTTCTTGATCAGTCTAACTAGAGGCTTATCAATTTTTTTTAAAGACTTTATTTATTTATTTGACAGAGAGGTAGAGAGCACAAGTAGGCAGAGCGGCAGGCAGAGGGAGAGGAAGAAGCAGGCTCTCTGCGGAGCAGGGAGCCCGATGCGGGACTCGATCCCAGGAGCCTGGGATCATGACCTGAGCCGAAGGCAGCGGCTTAACCGACTGAGCCACCCGGGCGCCCGAGGTTTATCAATTTTATTGGACTTTTCAAGGAACCAGCTTTTGGTTTCATTGATTTTTCTCTGAATATGTGTTTTATAATTACATTTTCTAATTGTTGATATATTAAAATGCAATTTTGTTGTAGTAACCTATATCCACTAAACATATTACATTTTCTACCATGTTCAGTAGTTTGCTTATAGATGAAAGACAACCATACTGGTTATAGATTAAAGCTTGCTAATAGATTAAAGTCAACAAATACTGACATTCTTACTCCCTACCTTCATATTTTCATGATTTTAAATTTTTCTTACTTTATTGCACTGGCTATACTTCCAATATAATATTGATGAGGCTTAGTGACAGTGGGCATCCTTGTCTCCATTTTTTTTTTAAGAGAGGGAGAGAGAGAGGTGGGGAGGTGTAGGGGGAGAGAGAATCTTGAGCAGGCTCCATGCTTGATCTCACAACACATCACAAACACAGGACTTGATCTCACAACCCTGAGATCATGACATGATCTGAAATCAAGAGTTGGACACTTAAGCAGCTGAACCACCCAGGCTCCCCTCGTTGTCCCTGGTTTTAAGAGGATGTCTTTCTGTGTAGGATAATGTTTATTTGAGGTTTGAATAGAGGCACAGTAAAACCACCTCAGAAGCTAATCTCCTTTCCCCTGTTGGTAGCTCAGCATGACTGAGTCGGATCAACAGAAGCACAGGTTTTGAATTTCAGATCCTACCTCTGTATAACAAGGGTCAGGAGACTCATTGTTCCATCAAAGTATCAAGTCTTTGTTTTCTGACGCAAAACCGTTTTTCTACGTTTTCCGACGTAGCCTGTACTTCTTTCTCTATAAAGGTGTTAAGTGTTAGTGCTTGGCCACACATAGTGTACTAGTCTGCTATGCCGAAGCACATCTTTCTGTGGGATGGTGCACACTTTGGTGGTTATGTGGGCTCTGCTATGTCTCTCTTTTAAGTTTTTCCTCCAATAAATCTTAAATATTTTTTACCACATAGTATCAGAGGTGTGTATGTGCATGTGCGTGTATGTGTGATGTGATTTTTATCTGGTAAGGAAGTATTTTTTTTATTTCTTATTTGGTAAGAGTTTATTTCATTAATGGGTATAAATTTTGTGAAATGTTTACTATGCATTTATTGAGATACTTATATGCATTTTATCCTTCAATTGGTTAATAAAGCAAGTTTTCCTAATATCAAACTATTCTTGCAACAATCCAGCTTGATAATGGAATATATAGTCTTTATAGACTGTTGAATTTCTGCATCAATGTTTATCTGTTTAACAGATCCATCACTTTACTTTCTCCAGCTGTCCATGTCTGGTGATGGTATCAAGGTTATACTGGCCTCACAGACTAGGTGGCACATATTCTTTATTTTCTACTCTCTGGAAGAACCTGTATAATGTTGCAATGATCTGTTTCTCGGCAATTTGGTAGAAATTACCTGTAACATTGGTCCTGGAGTTTCTTTGTGGGAAAATGCTTCTGCTTCAATTCCTTTAGACATTTATAGGATTATGTAGGGTTTCTAAATTTCCTTGAGTCATTTTTGGTAAGTTATATTTTTCTGTGAATATTTTGTCCATTTATCCTAAGGTTTCAAATTTACTTGTATAGACTAGTTGATAGTATTCTCATCTTTTTAATCTCTGCTATATCTGTGGCTATGTCATCTTTTTTCATTTATAAGGCCTTTTATCTGTGTTCTTTGTTTTTCTTGATCAGTCGATGTAAGTCTTTCCATTGCCATAGGCTCCTCAAAGAACTAATTTCGGTGCCCTCTTCTGTATACTTTGGGTTTAACGTCTCGCCACTTAGGGCGCTTACTTGCGTTGCCTTTCTCTTTCTACTTTCTTCGTATCATTTGTTGTTCTTTTCCTGACTTCGGCGCTCCCGGCATTTAGTTCATTAATTTTTGAACTTTTCTGACTATGTACTTAAAGTTCCCATAAAGCACAGCTTAGCTGATCAGACAAGTTTTTATAGAGAAAATGATCATTAATACTCATTTAAAGTCTTGTCATTGTCGGGACACCCGGGTGGCTCAGTTGGTTGGGCAGCTGCCTTCGGCTCAGGTCGTGATCCCAGGGTCCTGGGATTGAGTCCCACATCAGGCTCCCTGCTTGGCTCCCTCTGCCTTTGCCTGCCCCTCTGCCTGCTTGTGCTCTCCTTGTCTCTACAAATAAATAAATAAAATCTTTAAAAAAATAAAATTTTGTCACTGTCCATATTTCTTCTTTGATCCATAAGCCATTTCAAAGTATCTTTAAAAATATCTAAACATGGAGATTTAAAATTTATCTTCTGTCCTTAGTAACTTAATTTTTTTTCTGTGTGTTTAGAGAATGAATTAGCTCAAATTGTTAGTTGTCTTATTTGAATCTTCTTTTTGCTGATTTTTTCTTTAGGGGGGTGATTCTTAACCTGAATTGAGAGACGTGGTTCAAAATCTCATCGTATTATGGTAAATCTGTCAGTTTCTTCCTGCAGCCTATTAATTTTTGTTTTATATATATTGACACTATTGTATTAGATGCTTGAATGTTTATAATGATCTTCTTGGTGAATTGAAGCCAATTATCATTGAAAGAGACCCTCTCATCCTTAATGATGCTTTCCATCTTAGAGTCTATTTTGGCTGATATTAGTGTAGCTAAACCTGCTTTATTTTGATCTGTATTCACCTGATATTTTTTCCATATTTTTACTTTGTCTTTTTAAGTTTATGATTTAGAAGTATCTCTTCTAAGAGAGTATAGCTTTTTTTTTTAAAGACTTATGTATTTATTTTAGAGAGAGAAAGGGGAGGGGGCTGAGGGAGAGGTAAAGAAAGAATCTTAAGCAGACTCTATGCTGAGTACTGAGCCTGATGTGGGGCTCAGTCTTACGACCCTGAGGTCACAGACTGAGCCAAAACTGGAGTCGGATGCTTAAGCAACTGAGCCACCCAGGTGTCCCTAGCTTGTTTTGTTTTGTAATAAATCTGGCAATCTGTCTTTTACCTGGAGAATTTAACTCATCCATATTTGTCTGCAATTTTTCTATCATAATCTTAACTCTGCCCTTTTTCTGCTTTTTTCCTCTCTCCTTTTAGAGAGTGACAAACTTTCTTACAATATTTGATAATCCTCCCTACTTTTATTGCTTACAGAATATTCTAGGTTTATCTTACTATTCGAATACTACCTCCAAAAAAGACCCTTTTTTGGTAAGTCTCTGAAGCTGTGTTTGCAAGAGGATATTTTTTTTATTATGCTCTCACATTTGAATAATAGTTTGACTTAATAAAAATTTTTAGGTCTTAAGTTTATTTACTTCAATATTTATCTTGCTTGGTCTTTGCTGAGCTTCATGGATTTGTGGGTTGATGTATTTCTTCATTTTTAGAAAATACTCAGTCATTATCTCTTCAAATATTTCTTTTGCCTATTCTGCCCTCTCTTTCTGAGACTCCAGTTATGTGCTTGTTTGATATTTCCCACAGATTTCTTGTGCTCCATTTTTAAAAAAAATTCATTTATAAATAATTCCTAATTTCTTCTTTCTAATCTTTGGTTTGAATAATTCTGTTGACTCGTCCTTGAGTCTGTGACTTTTCTTCTGTGGTATCCATTCTATTGGTAAGCCTATCCAATTTACTCTTCATTTTAGATGTTGTATTTTTTATTGTGTTATTTTTAAAAGTTTGCTTTCCTCTGCTCACATTTTCTATTCTCTCATTCATTTTGCTTCTCTTTAACATATTTATAATGGTTATTTTAAAGTCCTTGTCTGCTAATTCAAACATGCAGTTCATCTGCAGGTCTGTTTCTATTGACTGTTTCTTGAGATTATATGTCATAATTTCTTGCTTCTTAGACATACTGTATACAAGAACAGAGAGACCAAAGCAGAAAATACCTACCACTAGGATGGCCATGCTTTACTCTGTGCCAGACAACTAGCCTGAGCAGCTGATCTCTGATATCATCTCGGAGGTGAACTGGGCTGGGCCTGGTGCACAGGGCTCATTAGTGCCAATTCGTGATTGGTTTTAGATGCTTGAGGGTTGGAACAGACCTCTCCCTCTGGGGTGGACCTGGGAATCTCAGTCTTGTGAGGGTTTGAGATGTCTCTGCTTTCCAGACCAGCCACTGGCTTCCCATGCACTTAGTAAAAATCCTGTGGGAGAGAATTGGTGGGTGCTGAACACTTGCTCTGTATCTGTGACTCCTGATTCCAACCCATCATGCTTGCTCACATAATCATTGAAGCATAGTTGGATTTCCTCAGCTCCTCAGTGTGTTCTGTCCACAGTGGATTTGCTCCTGGGATGACAGCAGCCATCAGTCCTTCTCACCCAGGAAGGACTCATCTGTACTTCTTTGCATACTCAGCAGCCTGAGAGGTTAAATGACATGATTTTACAGGTTCTCTGGCTCCTTGATGTTACAGTGAGAGTGATGGTGTTTTGTGACTGTCTCTATGCTCACTGAATGGAGCTCCTCAGTATTTAGAATCTACCATTTCATTATCTTATATCTGATGTCACTGTTGAGAAGTCTGGTGCCAATGGGATTATTGTTCCTTTGAAGATTCTTGTCCCTTTTTTCTCTAAATAGTTTAAGAATTTTTTTCTGATTGTCTCTGATATTCTTAAATTTTGCTATAATGTGCTAATGTTCTCTTTTCTCCTGTTTGATGTTCTGGGGCCCTTTCAGAACATGTGGTGGTTCATCTGTCATTCTGGGAACTAAGCTAGTGGCTCCAATGTTTCATTGTGCTTTTATTTTTCTCTTTTCTTGGACTCCTATTACCTCAGTGTTGGCACTTCTGCCCTCCACAGTGCCTACATCTCATTCTCACAGACCTCCCTGCTTCTCTGTGGGAAGAGTCCTCAAACTGGTCTTTTAGCTCATTAACTTAGCCTTCATCTGTATCCATTTATAAATTGTGTCTGGTATTTTAACTATTATAGTTTCTCAGTCCTCTTTTTCACTCTCTTTTGTTAAAAATGATTTATCGACCTTGCTTCTTATGACCAGTGTATTTCCTTCTGTGTATCTGTCATGCTTATATTTACGCTCGTCCACCTTCTATACTTCCGTTCCCAGTAGTGTACGTTGTTTGGACTTTATTGTTCCTGTCTTTGGAGAGGGCCGGGCTTGGATAGATAGGAGGACAGGAAAGACCCTCGGGGCTAGGCAGCCCCATGTGTCTTCCAGAACGCCTCACCTGTGTGGGGCCGCACAGCTTGGGCTCTGCAGGGCACTGGGACAGAGCAGCCTAAGGTGGTCCCAGACATACTTTGTTTAAAAATCCTTGTTTTGTGAAAGATGTGTTAACATCACACACGTTTTCTGATGAACAGAGTTAGGGAAGCTTAGGCTTAATGCAGCACACCTGCAGTTGTGTTAGTGGCCCTGTGTCTGCAGGGCCGAGTCGGGGAAGAGGGTGGCCCTGCCTCCTGGCCATGTACCCCGGCACACTGTGGGAGCCTGAGGTGATGCTCTCTGAAGCAGCACTCCTCACGTGGCTGTGGGGGGTCCCGGGGGGCCTTGCTCAAATGCAGAGTTTGCTTCCATAGGTCTGGGTGGGGCCAGGGGCAGGAGATAGGCCCTGAATCCTAATCTGTCTCTTGAGGACTCTGCCTTTGGGCTACCTTCCGGCCTCGGCTGCTTCATCTGCAGGGTGGGCATATGGGTTGGACACCCTGCTCTGAGGATAGGGAAGCCCTTTGTGAATAGTCGAGAGTGGAGCTGGCACTAGTCCTCACCACCTTCCCCACAGGGTCATGGCCTCACTCGGTGGGAAGGTGGGGGAGGGCCAGGGTCAGAACTGTGGTGCCTGTGCTCCTCTGAGTGGCCCCGGTTAGGAGAGTATGGACCCCACCGGCTCTGCCCGCCTGCCCGCCCACCCTGCCCCGGAGGGCCTGCAGATCACCGTGGCACTGTGGAGGTTCGCTCCAGACTCCCTGTGGCTGGCAGACCCGGACATGGTTGGGGGAGCTCAGGCTGTAGCCTTGGTCACACTGGTACAGGACCACGGATCCCAGCCGAGTGCCGTTGAAGCGCAGCGTGGCGTGTTTCACCTCCGGGGGAGGGCCGCAGTCCACCTCTGCAAGGACACAGAAGCCCTGTCCTGCACTGTGGGGCACCTGCCTGGGGCCCCTTCCTCTGCCTCACCCTCTGCCCCAGCGGGCTGCTGGGCCTGGGACCCCTGCTCCCTGCACAGCCCTCCCAGGGTGTAAGGGCCTTGGCTGTCAGCAGTGGCTGCCCATGGGTTTTCCCCTTTCCCCTCCCTCCTCTCAGCTGTCTGGCCCTGCTCTGCTCTTCCAGGATTAGGAAGAAATCCCATGCCTTCCACCCAACCCCCAGCCCTCTCACCCGCCTGGCACCGGCGTCCCATGTACCCTGCTCGGCAGCGGCAGGAGAAATCTGCGCCCAGGTCCTCACAGGTACCCCCATTCATGCAGGGGCTCCGGAAGCAGGGGGAGGGGGCTGCAAGGAAAGAGGAGCTCATCTTCACTGTGTCCTCCCCAAAGACCTCTAGGCTTCATGGGAGCTCTGCCTCCCACTCCTCCAAAGCGCAGCCACCCCTGCCCACTGGGAGCATTTGCGGCCCCCAGGCGCCCTGGCTGTGCTACCGCCAGCGGGTCTAGCCCACCGGTCTCTGCCCACCTTACCTATCTCACAGTGCCGCCCAGAGAAACCTGGGGGACAGTCACACTTATATTTGCCAATGTAGTGGAAGCAGGTACCGCCGTTGTGACAGGGGCCCGAGGCACAGGAGTCTGGCTTCCCTGGAAACAAAAGGCCCCCATGGGAGTCAGGTGTCATGCGCCCACCACCCAGCGCCCCTCCCTGATCTCCAACATCCCAGAGCGGGTGCGCCTTCGGGGGGTGCTCCTGACACGCAGACGCATGGGGGCTGGGCCGGGGCTTGGCTCCCCCCATCCAGGCTGACTCCAGCTGGCAGGGGGCCGCACCGATCTCGCAGTGCCTCCCGGTGAAGCGGTACGGGCAGCTGCAGTGGTACTCGCTGCCCGCCTCCCTGCACGTGCCCCCGTTGCGGCAGGGCCCCGAGCTGCACAGGCGTGGCCGGGCTGTGTGGACAAGGACGGGGAGAGACAGAAGAAGCGGGTGAGCAGGGCCAGCCTCCCGGCCGTGCAGCACCGTGGTACCCTACTCACATCTTCTCGACCTGTAGGCCCCGCGGGCCCACCCATCCTCTCTTGTCTGTCCCAGGCCCTGGGGACCCCTGGGCCCTTCCTGGTGGAGAACTGGCCTGCATGGCAGGGAGCACAGCTGCAGCTGATAGGACGTTGGAATCCACGCTGACTTTTGTTTTAGGGGCCTCTAGTGGCACCCACGCATTTTCTCTGGGTCTAATACCCTCCCGGGGCCCCCGAGGGGCTCACATGTGGTGCCTGTGCTGGAGACATCTACATATCTAAGGGTCTGGCCTCCACCCTGAGGAAGGGCACCTTCAGAGACCCACAGAGGAGTTTAGACCCTCAGCTTCCTCGACATTCTTGGGAGCACCGTGCAGCAGGAAGGGGGCTGCCCGCCGTGCTCAGGCCTTCTCTCCTCGCCACCCTATACCCTGCAGGCCCTCACAGGCTTCATGGCCAAGTTCCAACCATGCCCACCAAAAGCTGCCACCACCCCATGTCCCCACTTTGGGATGCCCTTGTTGAAGACAAAGGACCTCAGCCCCAGTGCAGAGGATCGAGCTGGAGGTCTTCTCTTCGGAACACCCTCCTCCTGCAGGGGCGGCTGAAGCTGAGGGGTCGCAGGGACCTGCCCTCAGGGTCACCGTGAGAGTAGGAGACCCCCAGGTAAAGCCACTGAGGCCTCTGTTCTCTGGAAAACCAGGGGTAGCAAGAGGCCCAGAGGGGTGTGTGTGGCCCAGGTGCTGAGCTCCATGAGGCAGGCCCGTGGCCTGCTGGGCCCTGAGGGAAACCAGGTAGTGACCAGGAGGTCATGGAGCAGAACCACTAACTGAATAAGCAGCACCTGGGCGGGGGAGGCCGCGCAGGGCCAACACGCAGAAGCTGGGCCACCCACGACCCACTAGAACAGCAATTCAGGGTGGGTGGGGCCCTCTCTGCTCTGCCCTGCCCTCCCCTCCCCTGCCCTCTCCCGCCCTCTCCTGCAGCCCACCTTTCTCGCAGTGCCTGCCGTGGAACCCTTGGGGGCACTCGCAAGTGTAGGAGTCCTCGTGGGCGTCACAGGAGCCTCCGTTGAAGCAGGGGTCTGAGTCGCAGGGTGACGGCAGTGCTGCAGCGGCAGAGGGTGGTCACCCTGACATCCCAGCTGGAACCAAGGCCCCTTAAGATGCACTCTTCACAGGGAGGGGTCTTGATTCTTTACACCAAGCTCTAAGGCCATTCCCTGGAAATTCCTTTATTCTCAATTTTTCCAGAATTCACCCTACCTCGCCTGTGAGCTAGGATTGAGCTGCTGTGCACAGATGTTTTTGTACCAGCACCTCCACATCTTCTCGTGTAATTATACAGTGTGCAAACCCTTAATTATTTGTATACTCACGAATACACAGTAGTATTTAATCACATACTGAATTAGACAGGCATGAAGTATTTTAATAGCTAAGCTAGGGACTTAGGGAAGAGCTTGTAGGCATCCAGAAGTGTTTTTCCAGCTGTGAGCTTCCTGCAGTGGAGGGTGGACAGCCAGGCCCCTGTTAGAGAGGATGACACCAGGAAAGGCGCACCCACCCATGGGGCCTCTTGTGGGCCAGTAGGGAAGCCCCGGCCTCTGCCTGCTCGGCCCCTGCGTTTTCCTTCTACCACCACTCTCTGGATTCTAGGCAGGCCTGTGCCCATAGCCCCAGCTCCCACTCACAGTGGCTGATGTTGTGGTCCGTGTGGCAGACGCAGAGATAGCTCCCACCGTATTCCGTGCAGTAGCCCCCGTCGGGACACTGTGTGTTCATGTTGCAGGGAGTGGCTGTGACTTCTGCAGGGAAGGAAGAGGCCCATTCGTCTTCCCGGGGACTTCTCATCTTTGAGAAGGATCAGGCGGCCCCGCCAGGATGGCCCAGTTCAGGCACCGGTGGGTAGGCCCAACTCCTGGGTTGGGAGTGGGGGATCATGGGACCACTAGTTAAGGGTCTGGATCAATAGTTTGGGCCCAGACCCAAGCCACCAGCTATACTCTGGTTTGGGGGATTTTCAGGGACAGGGCAGGAAGTGTGCCCCGCTGCAGCCCTGGGCACTTACCAAATTCGCAGAGGAGCCCAAAGAAGCCTGGGGGGCACTGGCAGAGGGTGGTGTTGGCCCCCAGGCATCCGCCACCGTTACGGCACTCACAGTGCTCAGGGGTTCCTGCCGTAGACCGAGGGGGAGCCTCCAGTGTGGGGTGCTGGAGGGCCAGGGCCTTCTCCTGCTCCTGACCCGGCCCGGCTTCTGAGGCGACCTTCCCATGAACACTGCTGTACAGACACACACGCACACACTCTCTCTCTTCCCCCGACCCACTTGTGGGTTTTTGCACACACACCTGTCTGCCTTACTGTATTTACTGCCCGCAGGAGGACCCTGCCCTGGACCACAGCCCTGGCAGCCCCAGCCCACTCACTCTCCCTGCAGTCGGGGCCGGTGAAGCCCTGGGGGCATTCGCACACGTAGCCCTCATCTGCATCCACACAGGTGCCCCCATTCTGGCAAGGGGCTGAGAGGCAGGCATCCGGCACTGGGTGGCTTCCTGCAAGAAAGAGAGAGGTCACCAGAGGCCGCACAGAAAGCATGGGGGAATGGGGCCAAGGGCCCCCTCGCCCAGGCCACACGGCACTCAGTTCTTAGTGCAAGTGGGATTTAAGCCTGAGGCCCACTTTCTGGAAACTGGTTGCTAGCTGCCCCTCACCAGCTGAGCCCCCTCTGTGGAGCAGAAGGTGAAGCAAAAGTATGGAGACCCCATGGTATGCACCAAAGGTCCTAGCTGAGACCGGAGGGCTCCAAACAAATGCTTCTAATCAAGCATCTATGTTAGTAGCATGGGTGGGATTTGCCAGATACAGTTTTTGTTGATTTCTAGTTTAACTACTGTAATCAGAGAACACAGTCCCTTTCAACTGACTGAGCTTTATTTTACGTCCTATAGGACGGTCTGTCATGGCGAGCGCTCCGTGAGCACCTGGAAAGGATGTGAGCGTCTGTAAAGGTCATTTAGGTCAGGTAGGCCGATGGTGCTGTTTGCATGTGTCTTCAAGGTCCCTGCTGATTCTTGCCAGTCGCTGGGAGCAGCGGTTGGAGCCACTGCCTGTAGTTACGGTCTGTCGATCTCTCCTTGTTTTTCCTTCATGGGTTTTGACGCACATTCACAGGTACGAGTACATTAGGGTTGCCACCTTGTACCTTGATGACTTGACACCTTTGTCATAAAAGACCCCTCTGTTCCTGGCAGTATTCCTTTTCCTAGAGTTTAATCTACTTGCTATGAATATAACCATTCCCAACTTCTCTTGATCAGTGTTTGTGAACATATTCTTTTTCATTGTTTAGCTGTTCAATTTCTTCATGTGGTTCAGAATTTATCTTTTAAATAACATATGGCAAAACTGACTTTTGCTTGATGTACACCTCTGTGAATTGTAACACATGGATAGATTTGTGTTGCCCCCACCATGATCAGGACACAGAACATTCCATTACCCCAAATACTTCCTTGTTTTATCTTCAGAGGCGCGGACTTCCCTCCTGAACCCCGGACATCTACTGATCTGTTCATCGCCACAGCTTTGTTGCTTTACTTCCAGAAGTGGAAGATGACTCACGAACAGTATGTAATCTTTTGAGACTGGCTTCTTTCACTCAGCATAAGGCCTCCAAGATTTGTCTCAGTTGCGTGATCAGCAATCATGCGTCCCACGAACAGGGAAGGACTTTTGGGTTCTCAGATTTTGGTGGTTGTAAAGAGACACTCTATAAACATTTGTGTATTTTGTGTGAACATACGCTGTCATTTCTTTAGGGTTAATAGCTAGGAATGAGATTGCTGGATCATGTTATAAGTGTATGTTTAACTTTATGAAAAGCTGCCAAGCTGTTTTCACAGTGGCTAAACATTTGGCATCACTACCAAAAATACGTGAGAGTTCCCACAGTTCTGTGTCCTCACCAGTCAGCACTTTTTATTTTAGCCATTCTGATAGGTTTGTGGTGGCATCTCATCGTGGCTTTAATTTGCAGCTCACCAGTGGCTAATGATAATGACGAATGACTGCATTTGTTCATCTGCTCCTTTGCCTTCCAGATACCGTTTTTGGTTAGATGTCTGTTTAGATCTTTTGTCCATGTTTTAGTTGGTTTCTCACAGTTGAGCGTGGAGCGTTCTTTATGTGTTCCAGATGCCAGCCCTTTGTCAGATGGAGTGCCTTGAGCACCTCTCGAAGCACGCAGCCTGTCTTCTCATTCTCTTGACCGTGACTTTCACAGAGCAGCGTGTGTCATTCTGATGAGGCCCACTTCTGTTTTTCTTTGCTGAAGTGTGCTCTCCATATCTTATCTAAGCACTGTTCATGTAACCGCAGGTCACACATATTTTTCTCTAGTGTTTTCTTCTAAGAATGTTATGGTTTTATGTTTTCCATTCAGGTCTATAGTTCATTCTGACCTAATCTTGTACAAGGTATGAGATTGAAGTTGAAGTTCAGTTTCTACATGAGAATGTCTAATTGTTCCAACACCTTTGTTGAAAAGATCATTCTTTCTCCACTGAATTGCTTCCACACCTTTAAAAACACCTTGGCCGTATTTTCGTGGGTCTACTTCTGGATCCTCTCTTCTGTTCCACGGATGTATGCATCAATCCCTTTGTCAATACCACAGGATCTTGATCACTGTAGCTTTATAGTAAGCCTTGCCACTAAGTAGTGTGATACCTCAAAGTGTATTCTTTTTCAAAATTGTGTTGGCTATCTCAATTCCTTTGCCTTTCCATATAAATTTTAGAACCAGCTTATTCAAAGCTACAGAAAGCTCTGTTGAGACTTTGATTGGAATTATGTTAAGTCTATCAATCAGTCTGGGGAGAACTGATATATTTACTATGTCAAGTCTTCCAATCCATGAACATGGAATGTCCTTTCATTTATTCAGATCAGCATACAAGTGCCGTACATGTTTTATTAGATTTATACCTAAGTCTTTCAGTTTGGGGAAGCTATTATACATGGTATCGTTTTTAATATTTTGGATCAGATTACAATGTCCCACGTAGGGAATTCTGGAGTTCATAGATGATTGTAGGGTTGCAGCCTGAGATCCCCCTCTCTGCAACCTCCCCACAGTTTCCAGTGCTCCAGGGCTGCCCTTTTTGTCCTCTGGCAAGAGAGCTGGGGCTTTTATTGCTCCATGCTACTACTTTCTTCCTGTGAGTGCACTCATGTCTGGGCCAAGTGGTGGGCGGACAGAGAAAAAGAAAAATGATGGAAGTTGCCCAGCCTTGTGGAGCTGTAGGACTTCCAGTTGGAGAGGAAGTTCCCTCCTATCAGTTTGGGTCACTGAGGGGATCCCCCCACCTGCTGCTATCGTTGGTCCTGCTTCTTGTGCCCAACTAGTGGCCGTTCTTGGAGCTCTTTCCATCCATCTGACGCTCACTTCTGGCCTGGGAGCTGCTTTGAGTCCAGGCAGGGGGGGACACCAGAGGGGAAAAATGGTGAACTCACCACTGCTTCTGTGGTGCTTCAAAGCTTGGTCCTCTTCCCCAATCCACCTGCTACTATTTATTTTCCAGAGTCCTCAGATAGCTACTCCATGCATTCTGTCCAGGATTTATGGCTGCATTCAGTGGGAGACACAAGGTAGAGTGTGCTTACTCCATCTTACCCCAAACTGGAAACCCATTCCAATTTTCAAATTATTTTCAAATTATCTGTGTCTTTATATTTATAGTAGGTTTCTTGTAGATGGTAGATAGTTGCATCTTGCTTTTTAATTCAATTTTACAATGTCTGCCTTTTAACTGGTGTGTTTAACCAATTAACGTAACTATCAATATGATTAAACCTACCATCTTGCTCTTGGTTATCGTTTGTCCCGATTACTCTTTATTGCTTTTTTTCTTCTTTTCCTGCCTTCTAGATGAAGTGTTTTTAGGGTTCCATTTTATTCCCACCACTGGTTTATTGGCTATAATTATTATTATTATTTCTTGTTCCTCCATGTTTATAATGTATATCTTTAACTCATTGTAGTCTACCTTCAAACAGTATTACCCCACTTCATATATTGCTTAAGGCCATTACTAAATTATCTCCATCTTTCCCTTCCTATCCTTTATGCCAGACATAGATAGACTCTGGCTTGCTGACCAAATCTTGCCTGCCACCCATTAAAAAAAAAAAGTTTCAGTGGAAAACAGCCGTGCCCATTCATTTATGTATGTCTATGGCTGGCTGCTTTTCCATTACACTGGTAGAGTTGAGTGTCTGTGATCACATGGCTCATAAAGCCAAAAACACTGATCCTGGGCTCTTCACAGAAAAAGCTCTCGTACTCTGCTTTAATCTATTGGGGTCATACGTTTTATTTCTATAAATGTTATGAACCCCATAACATATTGTTATTTTTTGTGTTAAAATTATCTTCAAAGAGATTAAAAAGTAAGAACAAAAGTATTTTACAGGCATACCTTGGAGATATGGCGGGTTCGGTTCCAGACCGCTGTAATAAACCGGATATGGCAATAAAGCAAGTCAAATGAATTTCCTGGTTTCCCAGTGCCTATAAAGGTTATATATACACGACACTACAGTCTGTTAAGTGTGTGATAGCATTGTGTCTAAGAAAATGTACACACCTTAATTAAAAAATACTTTGCTAAAAAGTGGTAACCATCACCTGAGATTTAGTGAGTCATAATCACTGACTTCAGATCACTGTAACAAATATCACCATAATTTAAAATTTTGAAATATTGCAGAATTACCGAAATGTGACACAGAGACACAAAGTGAACGAATGCTATTGGAAAAATGGCCCCGTTGGACTCACTTGGTGCAGGGTTGCCACAAAGCTTTAATTTGTACAAAACACAGCGTCAGCGAAGGGCAGTAAATGCGGTGTGCCCGTACGTTTACGCAGGCATTTACCATTTCTAGGGCTCTTGCTTCATGTGTGTAGATCTGGATTTTCATCGGGTGCCATTTTTCTTCAGTCCAAGGAATTTCCTTTAATGTTTCTTATAAATCGGATGTGCCGGCGATGAATAATTATCTGTTTCTGCTATCTGAAAAATATCTTAATTTCACCTTAATTTTTGAAAGATAATTTCCGGGTGTAGAGACTACTAGGTGGACAGCTCACTGCCTTGTTTCTGATGAGAAGTCTGTTAGATCCTTGTTTCTTGCATGTACTGCGTCTTGTCTTTTTCCTCTGGCTGCTTTTCACATGTTCTCTGTTACTGGTTTTCAGCAATTTGATTATGGTGTGCGTCATGTGATTTTCTACATGCTTTTCTCGGCTGTGCGGGTTTTAATTTTTATCAAATTTAGAAAATATTTGGCTATTACTTCCTCATTCGTTTTCTGCGTCCCTCCGGTCCCCTCCCTCCTTCTGGGACCCCACACGTACACACACCAGACTGCCTGGCGTGTGCCCCACAGGTCACTGAGGAGGTGGTCTTGGTTACAGTCTCTCTCCCTCCTATGCTGCTTATTGGGTTGTTTCTCCGCGTTCACCGATCTTTCCTTCTACAATGTCTAACCTGTTGTTAATAGAGCCAGTGTATTTTTAAATTGAGATTTTATGTTTTTTATCTCTAGAAGTTTCTTTCCTTCTATCTTCTACTTCGCACTGTGTCTTTTTTCCTCAGCGGTCTTGAGCACATGGAGCATGTTCACAGTAGGTGATTAAACATGCACATCTGGGTAGATAATTGCATCATCATCTTTGCCATCTGTTCCTATTGATCTGTTTTTCTCCTGGCTGTGGGTCATATAGTCTTGATGCTTAGTATGCCTGATAATTCTTGGCTGGGTATTTTGAGGTCCTGGATTCTGTTAAATTCCTTTAAAGAGTATAGGATTTGATTCTGGCATATGGTTAAATTACTTGGGATTGTTTTGATCCTTTCAAATTTTCCTTTAATATTTGCTAGGACAGGTCAGATTGGCCTTTGTTCTAGTGTTTATTTAACCATACCAGCAAGATGATACCCCAGGAAAGACTACTCAGCCCTGGCCCTGGGTGTGAGGAGCTGTGTACGCACTCTGGCTGCAGAGAAGTGAGTTACTCCCAGCCTTGTTCAAGTTCCAGGGATTGTCTGACTCAGCCCTCACAGGGGTTCTTCCCCAGCCTCGTGGGTTTCACCCCTGCTGTGCTGAGCCGAGAGACAAGGGGCCCCTCTGCACGTGTTCAGAGATTCTTCTTGCGCTCTCCCCGATCCCTCTTAGTAACTCCATCCTTTCTGGAATTCTCCCCACCAACTGCAGCGACCAAACTAGAGTCTCGGTCTCCGTGACCCAGAGACTCGGAGGAACTGCTAGAGTCTGGATCTCTGACAACCCTGTGATGCCTCTTGTCCAATGGCTGAAACGGTCATTTCGTATATTTTGTCTGGTTTTTTAGTTTTGATGGTGAGGGAAATTCCCAGAGCAGTCCATCTTTCTTAGCCAGAAGCAGAAGAATTGGTACTCATTTTTTTTTATATTATCTCTAATTTTCTGTCTCCCTCCTATGCTGCTTATTGGGTTGTTTCTCTCTTCGCGTTCACCGATCTTTCCTTCTGCAATGTCTAACCTGTTGTTAATAGAGCCAGTGTATTTTTAAATTGAGATTTTATGTTTTTTTATCTCTAGAAGTTTCTTTTTTTCTATCTTCTACTTCTCATTGTGTCTTTTTTCCTCAACGGTCTTCCTGGAAGACCTTCCTTCCAGGAAGGGCCACCTTCCTGTTGAATCTGGTTAAAATGTCCAGAATGGCACCTTGTAATGTGACTAATAAGCTTTTACTAGGGATGGAAGTGTCAGTTCTGTTGTTTCTTATTGGTTGCTTTCATTTGCATCATTCTTTTTGTACAAAAGGTGGTTTCTTTGCAAGATCTTTGGAATCACTGATCTGTTTTCTAACATGAGCTTAGTATTTAGATAACAATCTGGCAAGGTGAACTGTGACCCATCACAGTGATTTTTTTTTTAAAGATTTTATTTCTTTATTTGACGCAGAGAGAGAGAGATCACAAGTAGGCAGAGAGGCAGAGAGAGAGGAGGAAGCAGGCTCCCTGCCGAGCAGAGAGCCCGATGCGGGCCTCGA
Organism: Ailurus styani; assembly: GCA_002007465.1. Lineage (NCBI taxonomy): Eukaryota > Metazoa > Chordata > Mammalia > Carnivora > Ailuridae > Ailurus > Ailurus styani. The sequence continues at coordinate 237,518 of LNAC01000654.1, read as the reverse complement.
TCCCAGGACCCTGAGATCATGACCTGAGCCGAAAGCAGAGGCTTTAACCCACTGAGCCACCCAGGCGCCCCCATCACAGTGATTTTAAGCAACCGAACAGGTAAGGTTGCGTGCTCCCTCCCTCCTCTCTGCACTGCAGAGCCGCACCCTGTCCTCAGGGCACGGGCTGTCCTATGTGTGGCCCTCCGACCAAAGGCTGATGGAGGACAGAGCATCCATCTATATCTTATTTATGGGTAAAATTTAATTTCCTTCTTAAGTTTTTAGACTCAAACTAAATCTGACAAGCTTGTCTTGAGCTTCTCCTGGGGGAAGCAGATGCCCAGGCCGTGCACTTTGCTGTTGCTGGCACAGTGGCCGAGCGAGGCCTTGGCAGGCAGGGCAACGTCAGATGCTAACGTGAATCTGTTCTGTGGGTTGTAAAATCGAGTTGGTCTCTCAACCGATCTACCAAGTCATAACCACCACTTCAAACAACATAAAGTAGCAACTAGCAGATTTCAGCACATGTACTAAAGGTCATTTTTCTTGCCAACTCCCGTGGCTCGTTCCCTTGCATGGTGAGGGATCTGGAGTAGGAAAGAAGACGTTAAAAAGGCAGGAATCTCCTGAGCAGGAAGAGGGGCCGTGAGAGGGCGACCGTCTTGCCCTGCGTCTCACAGGCGGCCTCTGGGACTGGAGGGGACTGGAGGCACGCTCAGCCCCGCACCGCCTGGGCCGTCAGAGTCGGGAGCAGCGCGGCAGCTCAGGGGACGGGCTGCACAGGCCGGGCTGGGGAGACGACGCCCCAGGACGGAAGCGGGGCTGAGCTTGCCGGCGAGGGAAAGGGGCCGGGTGGCGGCGAGGGACCGCTGTCGCTGGGGGCCGCGGGCGCGGGCCATTACCTGTCTCACAGCGGGGTCCCTCGAAGCGCTCCGCGCACAGGCACGTGAAGTTCCCCACGAGGTCGACACACGAGCCCCCGTTGAGGCACGGGCCGGAGGCACATTCGTCCACATCTGGGGCAGCAGAGGTGGGAGCTTGGCTCAGGCCAGACTTTGACTCCCGGGCACGGGCCTCTCCCGCCCCCCGGGGTCGGCCCCTCACCCGTCTCGCAGTCCGTGCCCGTGTAGCCAGCCAGGCACAGGCACACCGCTGAGCCCTGCTCCGCCTGGCACCGGCCACCGTTCTCGCACTCCCTGGCGTCACAGGGAGACAGTGCTGCGAGGACAGAAAGGTGGAAGATGCCGGATCTCCGGCCGGGCCCCTGGGGACCCCTGCTGAACCCCATTCTGGAGGGCTTCAGGCCGTGGGGGGCCCTGGCTGGGGGCGCAGGGGTGAGGGTTCTCAGCTGCCAGCACAGAGAGGGATTGCTCCGGGTGGGGCAGAGGGATACAGCCTGTGACGGGGTCTGGAAGGGGTTGCATGTGCAGAGGTGCAGGAGGGCCCTGAAGGGCCCTGACGATGGGTCGCGGGCGGGCAGCTGACGTGTTACAGGGCCGGGTGCAAAGGCACTCAGCCCCCATCAGGTGGGAGCGAGCTGAGGTGGAATTGCCTCTGGCCACCTTCACCCAGCATGCTGGCCCCTCGGACTCCCTGGTGGCTGCTGGCCCGCGGGGAGGCGGTGGGTGGACACCGCCTTCCCTCAGGTATCACAAGTCCTGGTGACAGCGCATGGCCCAAACAACTCAATATAGGAGCCAAAGGGGTCCTCAGGCCCTGGATCTCGGCACGAGCTGGAGGCACATTTGCCCTCCCTGGACTCGTGGGCATTGCTGGGAGGAAGGAGAGGGACGCGTGGAGGTGCTTTGGTGGCCACAGCGCTAGGTGACCCCTGTCTCCGGGGTCCTGGCCCCACCAAAGAGCAGTGCCGGGCGCCTGCGGGGGGAGGGCTCCAGGTGAGCAGCGCGCACCCCCCGCCTGGACGCTGCTGGCGTCCCTGCCGTTGTGCGCTCTGGGGGCTCAGGTGGGTCCTGAGACCAGAGAGCCTCCCTGGGGACCCGGGGCCCGTCGGCGTCACCAGAGTGGCCATGAGGAAGCCAAGGCACAGGACTCCTGGCTACAGCCCCAGGCCCTCCTAGAGGCCTCGCTGGGCCCAGACATGTACATATACACTGGGGTCACAGACTTTAAAACACTTCTTGTGGCTCTAAGTTGCTCTTAGAAATCATTCTTCTAGATTGAGACATTCTTGTACGATTATTATTTGTACACACTTGATTTAATAATGTGTTATATGTATTTCTAAATCATGGTTACACATCAGTAAGTGTATTTAGGGGAATGGGTGTGGGTCCAGCTCAGTGGGGATTAGAGTCATGGGGCTCTGATTTTAAGGGGCTCTCTTTTTTGCGCTCCCCTAGCAGCTTCCCACAGTGAGACTAGGGGCAGCAGTTGGGGGCCCAACTTCCTTCACCAGGTGGGCAAAGAGCCAGGTGCGGGGGCCCCAGAGAGGGCTGGCTGAAGGGCAGGAAGTGCAGGCTGGATCTGCCAGCACTGCTTTAAAAGAGCCATGCTCAGAAGGGGGGCGGCAGAGTCGGGGGCAGCTGCAGTCTGGAAGCAAGGGGGTCTCAAGAAGGACCCCACCCCATGCCGAGGCTGTGAGACCCCAGCGGCTGGAGAGAAGCAGCCAGCAAGCCAGTCCAGAGCTGAGGGGCAGTGATGGCTCCACTCATATCCGGGTGGCTGTCAGCCAGGCCCTGCAGCCAGGCTGGAACCGCGCAGCGGCCTGTTCCGAGGCATCATCCCTGGTCTGAACACCAGGGCCGAGGAGGCCCGAGTGCCGTGGTCAGCGCTCCCGCCGCGCCCAGGAGATGGGGCTTCCCTCTAGAGTCTGGGCTCCTGCCCCCATGCGCCCGCTGCCGCGGCCTCTGTGGACGCTGACCCAGGGCTCCCGTGAGGCTGACCACAGGACCATTCTGATCATCCTGCCACTGGTGGGGCCAGGGGGCCCGGGCACGCCCCTCTTACGTGTCTCACAGGTGGGTCCCCCGAAGCCATGCGGGCACTGGCAGCTGAAGCTGTTGACTCCATGTGAGCAGGTCCCACCATTCTGACACGGATGGGAAGCACATTCGTTCACATCTGAAAAACGGGGCAGGGGGGTCCTCAGTGGAGGAAGCTGGGTCCGGGAGGATCTGCCTGGACCCCTTCCGGGCCTCTCCCAGGGGGGTTGACTCCGAAGGGGCAGCTGTAGCCCCAGCCCACCGTGCTCACGTCAGGGGGCCACAGTGTTTGCGCACTCCCCCCTCCCGGCACCCACACCATGGGGACGGAGACCCTGGACCTTGGGCCCTGGGGCTACTGGCTGTGCTGGCAGTGTAGACTCACCCAGCTGACACCTCCTCCCCGTGAAGCCTGAGAGGCAGGAGCAGGTGTAGGAAGGGTTGCCCGTGACACAGTCGTCAATGCACTTGCCGCCGTTGAGGCACGGGCGCAGGGCCAGGCACACGGAGGCTGTGGACACAGGAAGGAGCAAGCCGTCCCTTCCCTCCCCGGACCCAAAGGGCCCATCTCTGAGGATGGCCGTGCGGTCTGCTGGGAGCCCAGCATCCGCGGTGAGCTTCCTGGGCCTCCCCGGGGCGCCCAGCACGCCTGCTGTCTGCTGCCTGGCCGCATGTCCCGCCGATACCGGGATTCCCGAGCTGGGACTCTGGCTTCCTCGACACCCGTCATGCCCACAGCACCTTTTCTTTTTTTCTTTTTTCTTTTTCAGATTTAATTTGTTTATTTGTCGGAAAGAGAGAGCGCACAAGCAGGGGGAGTGGCAGACAGAGGGAGAAGCAGGCTCCCCACGGAGCAGGGAGCCCGATGGGGGCTCAATTCCAGGACCCTGAGAGCATGACCTGAGCCGAAGGCAGACGCTTATCCGACTGAGCCCCCCAGGTGCCCTGCCACAGCACCTTCTTAGCACTTTAATCCATCAACTTCCAGATCTGTCTGAGGAACTAAGAAGACACAGACCCAAGGGTGCCCAGCAACCCAGGAAGACGGGAGTGTGCCTCAGGGGAAGAACATTGGCAGACGTGGAAGAGGGGGACCCTCGTGGGAACCAGAGGTGGGTGGGGGCCCCCAGGCCCTCCGGGGGTGCAATCTGATCTCAGTGCTGCCGCCAACAGCTGCAGAAGTGCAGGCCCAGCTGCTCCTCCAGGTCTTCCCGCGGGAAACAGCGGGCTGCCCTCAGGGCTCTGGAAGGCAGGGCTTATCACATCACGGCCTCCCGGGCAGGAGGGCCCCCAGCAGTCCCACGGGCCACCCAACCCCATGCCTGGGCCCTCAGGATGGGCTGCCCACAGAGCCCAGCTCAGGGGACCCTCCCCCTCTGGAGAAGTAAGGCTAGTGGCACTGGCACTTAAGGAGCACGAATTGGCAGGGAACTAGAGCGCCCCAAGGTCTCAGGTCTCCGGTTACCAGGGGAGCTCAGGAGCTCCGGCCTGGCACCCAGGGGAGCGCGGGGGCACTCCCGGAAGTACCCTGGGGCCCAGAGCGCCATCAGGGCTACAGGCGTCTTTCAGACTGTTCCTGCTCCTCGTGCAGGCCCTTCCCCTCACTTAGCCACGGGTCACTTAACCGGTCGTGGTCTGGCGACCCTGCGTGTGCTGGCTGTCTGCATGGGCCCAGTTTCGGGATGTGCCTTTCTCAGGGCCTAGACTTCCAGATGTGGAGGCACTCGCAGCCTCAGGTGGGACCCGGTCCTCCCTTCCCAAAAAGCCAGGCTGTCGGCTCCTCCCGGGCTGGCAGTGTGGCTGTGGGGAAGCAAGGGGGCTCCTGTGGGCTTCTGCGCACACGAGTTTGGAAGGCCCAGCAATGCCTCCTCCGTCCACTCCCCCCAAAGGCGTGCGAGAGCAGGAGAAGCACACCTGCATGGGAGAGGGGTCCCCGGAGCACTGGCCAGACCCTCCTCCGAAGATCCTGTTTCTCAGGGTCTCACAGCCTCTGTAGGGGGCATGGGCCTGCCACACCTAGACCCACGCCTGCACCCACACGCACAGCCACACCTGCTGCCGCCAGTCCTCACCTGTACCCGCACCTGTCACCCCCCGCTCAGGCTTGCATCCACACTGCTCGGGTGCCTGCTCACGGCAGCCCACGTCTGCACCGTGCCTTGATCCTCAACCACAGCTCAAGCCCCTGGCTGCCAGGAGATGACAAGCAAGCAGAGCCCTCGGCCGTCAGAGACAGAACGGAGTTCCCACCCCGCTGGACTACCACTGCCCAGAGGCCAGGTGGCCGGAGTAGGCGGCCTGGCCTGGGGCTGTAGGGGACCTTGTATTCCTGGCTGTCCTGCTTGCCGCTTCGGGGGAGGGGCAAAGTGGTTGGCTCCTGGGCTCCCTGGCCTGGGAGTTCCCCATCCCCGAAGCCCAGACTCAGGCTGGGGCACATTTGGTGCTCCAGGGAGGGGGCGGGCTCGGGCTCCCCAGGCATCTCTCACTGCGGCATCAGCCCTAGTCCTTGGCGAGCCTGCCCACTGGCGCACGCCTGTGCGCCCCGGCCCGGCCCCTGAGCCGTGCGCGCCTGCTCCCCTGGCTGGTCCGGATGGGCTCCCCCCGTGCTGGGTTTGCTCTGAGACCGGCGTTCTGAGAAGCGGCCTCGGCCTCCTCATGGGCGGGAGGTGGGGCCGCTAGGAGGCCTGCGGTTAGCTCTCCACCGAGTGGCTGAATCAACCCCCTCCTCCCCATTTATCAGCATAACGTTTCAGGAGGGTCTGTGCCTCCTCCAGGGTGCCGCAGGGGAAGGGGCCAGGACGCATCCTTCTGCCCTGGGGGGACCCCCTCCCCCCGTCTGCTGCACATTCTAAGCGTTCAGCTCCCTCCACTCAGGTAGATGCGCCGGGTGTGTAACCAGTGTCACATCCCAGGAAGCAGCAAGCCCACGGCAAACGTGGGGAAATGGGGTAAAAAGAGCGCCTGCCTTCCAGGTGGTCCTGCGGCCACAGGAGACCGGGGTGGTGGCCCTCCCCGGCCAAGGACGCAGGCTGGGAGAGAATGAGGGGAGAGCGTCGACTCCTGGCCCCAAGTCCTCTGCTCTGCACCACCAACCTTGGTCTCCATAGATTCCCTGGCCCCAGAGCTGAGGTAGGGAAGCCTCCCCAGGGAGAGACGGGGCTCAAGGGGCGAGGTTTATGGCTGGGAGAGAGGGGCGGGAGAGGCCACGTCCTCCTGGGCAGCAGCCCGCCCCGACCCCTGCTCCCCACGCCCAGGGTCCCATCCCCCTCCTGTCAGGCCCCCACTCCCTGAGCGCCCGCCCCCCACAGCCCTGAGCCGCCGGCTCCATCCTCTTACTTGTATGGCTGCAGCCCCCCACGCGCACCTGGGCATCATCGATTCTGAACGCCCAGCGCCCGGGCACGCCCACGTTGGTGGTGGCCTCCACCTCCGCCACGTCCGCCGTGCGGGAGCCGGGGATGCTGAAGTAGCGCCGCCCGTCGCCCGCATTGAAGCCGGCCTGGGGGGGCGGGATGGAGAGGGGGGCAGGCGCGGGTTGGTCTGCAGGTCTCCCTACATTTCCTGAGACCTCCCTCCCCGCGGTGGCCACGGTCACAGAGATCACGTGGAAGACGGCCTTGCAGCCCTCGAGCCTCATGGGTGTGGGGTACGCGTTCCCCCCTCCACACGGTGCCTGTCCTGAGCTGCAGCCTCCCAACCGGGCCACAGACCCCGGCCACCAACCAGGTTGGGCCCTGGCGTGCTCCCCTCACACACACCTGCAGGGACCCCCTCCCTGGCCTCTTGGCTCCTGTGGGGAGAGGGCAGGTGTGACATCAGAAGAAAGTAGATGGCTAGGAAGATGAGGGTATTCCCACGGTGAGGGAGCACTCGCTAGCCCTGGGACTTGCACTTGACCACTGCCTCCACACCTGTGATTTCCTGCTGGCCACAGTTCTGCAGGCCACAGGCCAGGCCAGGCCCCAGGACAGGGAGTGCACACAGAACCAGGGGCCCGTCTGCCTCAGCCGCAGCTGGCCCCGGGAGGCCAGGGCAGTGCGCGGTGGGACAAAAGTGCCTTGGACCCGAGGATGTTTCTGATTCTGGACTGGGGCTGGCATACGAAGGCCTCACACTGGCCCCTGCACCGTACTGGGTGTGTGTAGGTGGGTCTGCCTGCCTCATCAGCTCATGACAGTCGCGACGGTGGGGAGCCGGGCCCCTACCTGGGCTGCGATGCCCCCCAGGCCCGTGGTGTCGCCCCCGCTGCTGGCGTGCGTGCCCGTGGTCCACGTGATGGACTCATAGTTGAAGACGGTGAAGGAGAACTTGCCGTCAGTGATAAGCACGGTCTGGAACGTGTTGACCTGCCGAGGAGGGAGGCCTGAACAGGGTTCTTTGCTCCCCCGTCCACACTGCAAGGCCCTGCCCCCCGCCGCCCCCAGCACGCCTTCGCACACTGTCCTTATCCATTGGCCTCCCTCTGTCTTCCCAACTAGCTGGTCAGCCATCTGCCATCGGGCTGATGGCCTCGTCCTCATCCTCTACTGTGACCCTAGAGCCCGAGGCCCTGGCACGGGTCAGGACCCCTAAGAACAGTCACCTGGTGAGTGAGACACACCAAGGGGTCACCAGGGCCCACGGACACCAGGAGCAGACACTGCGCCCTGTGGCGGCTGGGGTGCAAGGGTTAGTGCAAGGGTTAGTGCCTACCAGGTCGAATCCCAAAGATTGCTTCGTGTCAAACAAAAAATGTAAAGAGGGAAAGATAGAAAGAGGAAACAAGGAAAGGCAGTTTTAATAATTTTTGTTTTTCATGAAGATATTTTGTCTTCCATGAAGATATTATTGAGTGGTGTCTACATGCAATGTTATTTCAGATTGCGGAAATGGTGGGATTGTTTCAGAAGTGGTCTTGGGACAAATAGGAAACTATCTGAAAAAGAATAAAATTAGAGCTTTACATCACTCATGAAGATAAATCCCACATCAAGTCAGGTTGTGAATGGAACCATCAAGCCCTAGAGGAAAACAGAGGCGAGTACTTGGAGCCACGTCGAGGAAGGACTTTGAATGTAACATTTGTTAACTGCAAAAATCAAAAAGGAGATTTCTATATTTGACTACAAAAGCTTCTGCATATAAAAAAGTGCCATAAGATCAAACAGAGTGGCAACGCAGCAAAGTGAAAAATGTATTTAGAACAGAGGGGGCAGGTGAAACTATTGATATCCTTAATCCACGCAGAACTTGTACGGGTCAGGAAGGAAAAGATGAAGAAGATGACAGAAAATTGGCAGAGGCTGTGTGAACAGAGGCATTACCGCAGCAGACAAGGAGCTGATAACACGGGACACGTTCAGCAGCACGGGAAGCTGAGAGGTGGAGGGCGACACAGAAAGGCCTTCCGTGTGCGCCGCAGCGGCTGGCAAGGGGCAGCGCGGGGAGACCCGCTGCCGCACCTGGCCTGTTCGCGCCTGTGAGGGCACAGGCCCGAGGGGCAAGTGGGGCCTCTGCGGGCAGCAGCCTCCCCGCTGCAGACTCGTGCTGGGCGCCGGCCCCCGGTGTAGCGGGGCCCGGCGCTGGGCTGCTCTGCAGGCGTACACGGTGGCACAGCACCGGCTCTGTCCTCTCCCTTGCACACCGTGAGCAGCAGGGAGACTGAGCGCTGCCCCGCGGGCACGCAGACCGGCTGCTGACGCTGAAGCCAGCCAGCACCCCGTGGCCGCGGAGGCCGAGTGGCGGCGAGCTGAGGGAGGCAAGGCTGCGGCCTGCGCGGCCAGCGGGGGGCCGTCCCGAGCTGGCGAGGTCCAGTGTGCGCCCGGGGCCCCGGAGCCCGCCTGCAGCCGCGCGCTCCCTCCTGGCCGCGCAGCCAGCTCCGGGAGGCTCCCAGCTTCCAGACCCGCTGGCGGCCCAAACCCGGGACTCCGGTCCCTTCCGGGGATGCTGGCGGTGCCCCCATCTCCGGGGCCGCCGGCCTGTGGACCGGAGGGTCAGGGCTCCCTCTGTCGGCGTCCAGGGGCTCTGCTGGCCCTCCTCCCAGGGGGCAGGAAATACCCAGAGTGGCTGCGGCGGTGCCAGGGATTCGCGCGTGGAAGGGGAGGAAAGCGGCCTGCTGCTGAGTGAAAAGACCCCGCACGAGAGCCGTTCCAGCTGGCTCTTTCTCTGCGCGCCAGGGTGCAGTAGGAGACGCTGGACGGGACTGATCTCGTGCCAGTGGACTTACTGACTCTTTTTTTCTTTTTGTTACAAAGATGTTTTTCTTACAAATCGATGATAAAAAAAACAAGTAAAGCTGACAAAATCTTAGTGGGCTGTGCATGAATAAAGTTCGCCCAGTGTAAACATTTATTTGTAGTAAAGTTTACGGAAAAAGCCCGTCTTTCCCTATTCACTGTTGTGCTCCTTTTAAGAATTCCAGCGGTGAGCCTCTCGGGCCCTCGGCGTCCCTGGCTGCCGTGCTTGCTGGCACCCTCTCTGCTGCTGGAGAGCTCGGGGTCTGTGCGGGACTCGCGCGTCCCTGCCCGCCAGCCCTCTCTCCCACTCCCACTGTCTCCTGAGCCGCCATTGCTGGGGACCCCGGCGGCACCTCGGATTCCCGCTGGCCACTTGCACCCCCACACGCTGAGGAAAAGCCTCATTCGCCCCCCACCCCTCTGCCCAGCCGTGTGTATGACGGGAAATCCGGCCCTGCCGCTGACTGCTCTGCCTCTCCCCTGCAGCCCAGGGTCCCCACCCAGCTGTCCCGCAGGGCTGCTCTGAACCGCCCCCTCCCCCAGCTCCGAGCCCCGGGGGGCTTGCAGAGCACCCCTGCCTGTGCTGCGCTGAGCACTTCTCGGAGCTCCGCGGGAGAGACGCGTCCCCACTGCCTTTGTTGTCCGGCATTATCACGGGATAAAGGATAAAACAGAATAAACTTCCCACTCAGCCTATTGAGCACTGAACATTCCAAATGGAAATTCTTCTGACACGTACGGTCTGCATCTCTCTAGTGTGTGAACCACTGTGTCAGGGCGTTTGGCATTTCCCTAGAGGCAAACGGTTTCCGGGAGGGCTGGGGAAGGTCACGGCTCCGTCCTCCTCCAGCCTGGCTCTGCGACCCTGGGACTTCCGTCTCTGAGCAGGGGTTTCCTGTCTCAGGCCTGGACCAGGGATCATGTCTGACCCACCTCAGCAGGGCGGGGCCCCGGAGGGAGACCCGGACCCCAGACGGACGTCCTCCCTTCCCGGGACAAAAACTCACAGGGGAAGAGGGGCTGCCTCCAAAGAAGGTCACGCGGTACCAGGTGGCGATGAAAACCCAGGTGGCCGAGAAGTCCGGGAGCTCAGGGAAGTATCGCCTGACATCCTCCGTGGCTCTGCGCAGCGTGGCTGGGTCAGTGGCCTCCCGGTAGTACACATCCCCTGCACGTCGATTGTCCACATCCGCCCAGAAGGCTGCCACTACGCAGCGGTCCTTGGCGATGGGGAAGGCCACTGGGGTGAACTGAGAGACCTCCTTCAGGAAGGAGATGATCCCATTATTGTTCACCTGTCAGAAAGTCAGAGAGGGGACGAATGGGCACCTGGGGGCGGCCGCTGGGCCCGGCAGCCTCCCCTGCCTCACCCACCAGGCACCCTCCAAGGGTGAGCTGGCCTGGGGCAAGGCATCCCCAGGATGGCTCGATAGTTGCCCGTCCCTGACACGTCCCCTTGGCTTGCTCCAGCCCCTTGCAGACAGCTTGTGTGCTTGGGGACAGGCTCTGACCTGTTTGCCGTGCCCGATGCTCAGCAGAGTGCCAGACCTGGGTTGCAGCTGTGCGGTTGGGGAGCTCCCACTGTGGGCCCTGGCTTTGGGCAAGAAGGGGGCTCGGGGCCCTGGGAGGGCACAGCAGAGTTCCAGCCTCTGAGTCAGGTGGGACAGCTAGTGGGAGGTGTGTGAGGTAGGGGGAGGAGGTAGCACTCACGGAGCAGAGCTAGGGATAGGCCGGAGCCAGGGGGAGGCTGCGAGGGCCTTGATGGCTGGATGGGGGGGGGGGTGCTCATGAATCCGGACGGAGGGGAGCCCCAGAAGGCTCCTGAGCAGAAGAGGGGGAGCAGCATCCCTGCAGTAAGACACAGTGGGTCCCCGTGCTGATCCTGCCACTCAGCTGCGCAACCACGAGGCAAGTTACCTGGCCTCTCTGTGCTCCGGGTGTTTACCTGTGAGATGGGGATAACACTAGTTCTCGCCTCCAGGATGCTGGCCCAGGAGCCTTGAGTGAATTAACCATCACAAAGCTGGGCTCTAGACTGTCAGGATTTGCTCCTGGCAGGATTGTGGTCAGAACTGTGCTTTTAGAAAAGACGCTCTGGACTTCCCCTTTGGGTGAGAGTCGGCTCCATAATCCAGACCAAATACAAAAGACAGATAAGCACACCTCTCTTCTGAAGGGCTCGAGAGAGCAAACAAGCAAGTGAGGGAGTTTCAGTGTTTGAATTGCAAATTGAGGACGGGGAGGGACTGGAGGCGAGCCTGGCACTCAAGCTCCTTTGGCCCTGAGGGCATCTGCAGATTCCTAAGCTAATCTGGCACGCCAGGAAGCAAGACGCCACTAACAAGGATAAGCGGAAATGAGAGAAACATCAGATATCAGAATTATCCAAGACTGTAAAATAGTAAGTTTACTGTGTTCCAAGAAAACACAAACTTTAAATTCTGTCAAGGGAATAGCCAAAACAATCTTGGAAAAGAAGAACGAAGTTGGAGGACTTATACTTCCTGCTTTCACATCTTACCACAAAACTACAGTAATCAAAACAGTGCGGCACTGGCGTAAAGATAGAAAGATAGACAAATAGAATAGAATAGGATGCCCAGAAACAAGCCATCACACATATGGTCAAATGATTTTCATCAAGGGTGTCAAGAGCAATAGAGCTAGAACTGGCTTTTCAACACATGGTGCCGGGAAAAATGGATATCCACATGCAGAAGAATGAAGCTGGACTCTTACTTAACACCGCATACGGAGATTGACTCAAAATGGACTGAAGACCTAAACATGAAAACATAGAATAAAAGCTTCATGACATTGGCTTTGGCAGTGATTTCTTGGATATGACCCCAAAGGCACAGACAACAAAAGAAAAAAAAAAAAAACGACAACCTGGAGTTCATCAAAATTAAAAATATTTTTTGCATCAAAAGATACTGTCAGCAGAGTAAAAAGGCAACCCACAGAATGGGAGAAAATATAAAATATTTGCAAATCATAAATCTAATAAGGGATTAATATCCTAAATATATAGAGAACTTTTACAACTCAACAACAACAAAACAACCTGATTAAAAAATGGGCAAAAGGCATCAATAAATATTTCTCCAAAGAATACGTACAAATGGCCAGTAAGCCCAAGAAAAGATGCTCAACATAACTAATCATTAGGGAAATGCAAACCCAAGCCACAATGAGCTACCACCTCACACCCATCAGGATGGTTACTATCAAAAAAATAGAAAAGAACAAGTGTGGGCAAAGATATGGAAAACCTGGAACCCTTGTGCTCTGCTGGGGTCATGTAAAATGGCAGTCACTGTGGGGAACAGTTGGCAGTTTTTTAAAAAAATTGCAAATAGGGCACCTGGGTAGCTCAGTGGGTTAAAGCCTCTGCCTTCAGCTCAGGTCATGATCTCAGGGTCCTGGGATCGAGGCCCGCATCGGGCTCCCTGCTCATCAGGGAGCCTGCTTCCTCCTCTCTCTCTGCCTGCCTCTCTGCCTACTTGTGATCTCTCTCTCTGTGTCAAATAAATAAATAAAATCTTAAAAAAAAAATTGCAAATAGAATTACCATATGATCCAGAAATTCTACTCCTGAGTATATATCTGTATTAGTCTTCTAGGGCTGCCATAACAAAATATCAGACTGAGTGGCTTAAACAACAGAAATTCGTTTTCTTTTTTTTTTTTTTAATTTTATTTTTATTCTTTGCCCAAGGGGTGCAGGTCTGTGAATCATCAGGCTTACATCTTTCACAGCACTCACCAAAGCACAAACCCTTCCCAATGTCCATAACCCATCCACCCCATCCCTGCCCTCCCACCCCCCAGCAATTTGTTTTCTTATAGTTCTGGAGCTAGCCATGCAAGGTGAAGGGGCCACCGGAGTCGTTTTCTCGCGAGGCTTCTCTTCCTGCCTGTAGATGGCTTCCTCCACACCGTGTCGCCACATGGCCTTTCCTCTGTGTGCAACTGAGGAGGGAGAGAGCTCTCTGGTGTTTCTCCCTCTTTATTAATTAGGGCTCCACCCATGCAGCCTCATATAACTCTGGAGCCTAACTCCGTAAAGGCTCTATCTCCAAATACAATCATATTGTGGGGGTAGGAATTCAACAGATGAATTTCATCCACAACAATACTCAAAATAATTGAAAGCAGGGCCTTCAAAAGATCTTTGTACACCCATATTGATAGCAGCATTATGCATGACAGCCCCAAAGTGGAAGCAATCCAAGTTCCAGTATGAAAGAGTAAGCAAATGTGGTCTACCTATACAATGGGGTATGATTCAGCCTTAAAAAGGAAGGAAGTCCTGACGCGTGCTGTAAGGTGAATGAACCTCGAGGACATCACAGTGAAATAAGCCAGTCACAAAGAGACGAATGCTATGATTTCACTTATATTAGGGGCCTAGAGGAGTCGGATTCATAGAAAGTAGAATGGGGTAGCAAGGGGCTGGGGGAAGGGAAAAGTGGGAGTGTCTGATGGGGACAGAATTTCATATTTACAAGACAGAAAGAGTCTGGAGGTGGAAGACGGTGATGACTGCACAACAGGAATGTCCTTAATACCACTGAACTGTACACTTAATAGTGTTTAAGATGGTTATATTATGTATATTGTCCATAATACAAAAAATTGATTTAAAAAAGGGCTGGGGGGCCACCTTGCTGGCTCAGTCAGTAGAGCATGTGACGCTTGATCTAAGGGTTATGAATTTGAGCCCCATGTTGGGTGTAGAAATTACTTCAAATAAATAAATAAATAAATAAATAAATATTGTTTTTAAAAGGGCCGGGATAAAACAAAATCATCAGGGATGGAAATTATCTTTTATTATTTAAAAAAATTTTTTTAAAGATTTTATTTATTTATTTGACAGAGAGAGACAGTGAGAGAGGGAACATAAGCAGGGGAAGTGGGAGAGGGAGAAGCAGGCTTCCTGCTGAGCAGGGAACCCAATGAATGTAGGGCTTGATCCCAGGACCCTGGGATTATGACCTGAGCTGAAGGCAGATGCTTAATGACTGAGCCACCCAGGTGCCCCGGAAATTATCTTTTAAAAAGCCATTTTAAAGAACTAAATAGAAATTCTAGCACTTAAAGAAAGTAAATAACAAATTAAGAACTAAGTAAATGGATTTAGGAGCAGATTTGAAGCAATTGAAGAAAGAATAAGTGAACTGGAGCTAGAAGATAGGCTGGAAGAAACTCGCTGGAATTTAGAACAGAGATGGAAAGATGGAGAGTAGAGAAGAAAAAAAATAAGACTTATATGTGAAGCAGTAGGATGATCAGATAAACGTATGATTTGGAGTACCCCAGGGTAAGGAGCTACAAAGGCAATGGCTGTGAATTTCTAGAACCAGTGAAAGATATCAGGCCACATATTTAACAGTCCCAGTGATTCCCTAGCTGGAAAAATAAAAATAAAGCATCAACAAAGGACTGCTGGAAATGGGGAAAATGAATGACAAGGAGACAATTGTAAAAGGAGAAAACATATAAATTGCCATCAAATGTCTTACAGGTAGAGTGAGAGTTGATTTCTCACAAGCAATCGTGGGAACTAGAAAACAGTGGGATCATATCTTTAATGTGCTGAGAGAACATGACAAGAAAATAACTACTGACATAATCTTATACCCAGGCAAAATATCCTTTATTACTGAAGGCAAAATAAAGATAATTCAGATAAATAGTAAGTAAGTCAGCAGTAACTAAATAGCAGACCTACATGAAAAACATTCAAGTCAAAGGGAAATGCAAAGTCAGGGATGCAGGAAGGAAGAAGGGCAAAGGAGGTGCTATGGACTGAATGTCTGTGTCTCCCCGAAATTCTTGTGTTGAAACCTGCCCCCGCTGCGATGGCATTGGGGGGGGGTCTGTGCGAGGAGATTCGGTCCTGAGGGTGGAGCCCTCATGGAGGAGATTATAAAAGAGAGCCCAGAGAGCTCTCTCCTTCTGAGGTGTGAGGACACAACGAGAAGATGGCGGTCTACCCACCAGGAAGTGGTTCTTGACCAGACACAAAATCTGCCAGCCCCTTGATACCGGACTTCCCAGACTTAAGAACTGTGAAAAGTAAACGTTTGTCATTTGAACCACCTAGTCTGTGGCACTTCTGTTATAGCAGCCGGAACAGATTAAAACAGAAGAGAGTAAATCTAAAGGAACACTGACCATATAAAGAAGTAATATAAATAAAACTTCATGGAATTGTGTAAAAAAAAAATCTGTAGAATTACAATTCATGGTAATATCCTATAAATTGGGAGAGTATTAAAGTGTTCCAAGCTCATTGTATTTTCCAGGAATAGGATAAAGGCATTAGTTAATTTATTAGTGAATACTGATAAGTAAAAAAGAATATTGTACTACCTAGGATAATCACCAAAGGAATAGAAACAGTGTATATAGTCCTAACTGATTAGAGGGGATATGACTGAATGATTAAAACACTTGACATGTAAGACGGCAAGAAGAAGAGAGAAGGGGATATAAAGTAAGTGAAACAGTAGATTGAAACACAGCTCCGTCAGTAATGCATTAAATGAAAATGACTTAGATGTTCTGATTAAAATATATACTATCCAAATGCTAATGAAAGAAAGCCTATAATTTAGAGTTGTATTATTCTCAGACAAAACAGACCATAAGGCAAAAGCATAGCTAGAGACAAAGAGGGCCACTTCATAATAATAAAGGAAGATGTAACAATTTTGCATTTTTATTTATCTAATAACAACATATATAAGTGAAAAACTGACAAAAGGAAATAGGTCAATTCATAATCATAGTGGAACATTTCAACATACTTTCTCTAGTAAAATAGACTAGGCAGACAAAATAATCAGTCAGAATATGGAAAATTTGAGTAATGCAAATGATAAGTGACCTAATATATAACACAACTAGAATATTATTTTAAAAATTTACCATACACTGATCATGTAGTAAGTGTCAACAAATTTCAAGTGATTGCAAAAATACAGAGTTTGTTCTCTGGCCACAGTGCAATTATGCCAAAAATATTAACCCCCCAAAAGTAGGAAATTTCTGTGTTTATGGAAATTAAGAAATATAAATAACTTTGGACTGAAAGACAACAAAAGGGCTATTTAGCCAAAATTTATGAGAGTGTGGTGCAAGAAGAAATTAAAGGGGAATTTGTAGCTTTGCATGCTTATCTTAGTGTATGTATACTTGGTGAATAAACCAAAAAGTTAGTAAATAATCCACATCGAGTAAACAAACAAACAAACAAACAAACAAAAACCAGGAGAAGAGAAAAATAAAAAATTAGGAGCACAAGTTAACAAACTAGAAAACAAACACTGAAAAGAAAATCAACAAAACCAAAACTCGGTTTTTTTAAATTACTAGTAAAATAGATAAACTTTTGGTTCAACCGGTAAAGTAAATAAGAGAAGGTATCAATTACAAATATCAGTACTGAAAAAGAAAATATGACTTTATACTTGGACATTGTCAAGAAAGATAATAAGAGAAAGATATATCTTATAATAATAAGATATATAATAATTTATAATAATATTATAAATTATTATTTATAATAATAAATACTTTATAATAAGAATAAATTCAAAATTTTAGATGAAATGGAAAAATCTCTAGAAAAATACAGCTTACCAAAACCGGGTTAAGAAGAAATAAAGGAGGAAGGGCTGTTAGCACAGCAGAGTAATGACTTTCTGGAAGAGGAAGGGCGAGGGCTTCCATGGACGGGTCAAGGGAAGCTGAGAAGACCCCCCAGGGTCTGGGGAGATAACGTTCTCCACAAGTGGGGGTGTGGGGTGAGTAGGGGTGGGAAGTGAGGATGCCCACTGTTTCACCTGTTCACAAAGCTGAGCAGTGAGAAGTAGGCTTGAAACAAGCCAACTGATCAGAGCTTTGGCTGTTGTTTCGATGACAATGGGGCAGCAATCCTCCAAGGCCCCAGTGAAAAAGCAGAAGGGCCCTGGTGACTGAGTCAAAAGATTCTCAAAGCCGAAAGAAGTGGTTCCAGCAATGAGGATTTAGAGGGTTTTTTGTTTGTTTGTTTAGGATTTAGAGTTTCGAGGGGACCAGAAACACTGAAAGTCCACTTGGTTGAGCTGTGTAAGTGGCAAATGCAAAGCCTTGCTTATCGGTGCAGTCACCGTCTTCAGCTGTGTCCCTGGATCTTTGCTGCCTCCTCCATCCTGACTTCAGCTGCTTTCCGAAAAAGGCCAAGTATGGCAGGGGACTTGAGAGAGGCGACGGACTCAAACTTTTGCAGTTCTGTTGGTTACAGGCACACAGGTTGCCACCCTACCTGGTTTATTAGGGGAAGGTGATGCCAGATGCAGAGGTGGCTGAGGGCTCAGAGGATCTGGAGTAAAGCTAAAGTAAAGACATGTATGTAGAAAAGAAAGGGGGGGTGTCCAAGGAAGACGGAATAAATGGCATTCACCCTGGAAAGAAAGCGAAGCTGCCTCTGTTTGCAGGTGATATGACCTATTGAATAGAAAATCCCAAGGAATCCACAAAAAAACTATCTGAAGCAATCACTGGGCTCAGCAGTTTGCAGAATACAAGATAAATATATAAATATTAATTGTATTTCTACACAGTACAATGAATGACCCAAAAATGAAATCAAGAAGACAATTCCAGTTATAATGGCATCAAAGGGAGTAAAATATTTATGCATAAATTTAATCAAGGTGGTGCAAGACTTATACCCTAAAAACTACAAAATATTGTTGAAAGAAATTAAGAAGATCTAAATAAATGGAAAAACATCTCATACTCATGAATCTAATGCCATAACACTATTAATGTTGTTAAGATGGTGATATTCTCAATTCCTAAAAATCAATTTCTTATATACCAGCAATGAACAAGGGAGGGGCATTTGAAATTAAAAACAATTCCATTTATGTTAGCACTATCCGAAATGAAATACGTAGCTATACATTTAATGGAATCTATACAAAATCTATATGAGGAAAACTACAAAACTCTAATGAAAAAGACCTAAGAGGGCGCCTGGGTGGCTCAGTGGGTTAAAGCCTCTGCTTTGGGCTCAGGTCGTGATCTCAGCGTCCTGGGATCGAGGCCCGCATTGGGCTCTCTGCTCAGCGGGGAGCCTGCTTCCTCCTCTCCCTGTCTCTCTGCCTGCCTCTCTGCCTACTTGTAATCTCTCTCTCTGTGTGTCAAATAAATAAATAAAATCTTTTAAAAAAATTAAAAAAAAGTAAAAGACCTAAGAAAAACTAAATAAATGGAGAGGTATTTCATGTTTGTGGATAAGAAGACTCAACGTTTCAAGATATCAGTTCTACTTGATCTATATATTCAATGCAGTCCCAATCAAAATACCAGCAAATTATCTTGTGGAAATCAATCAAGTGATTTTCTAGTTTATATGGAGAGACAAAAGACCCAGAATAGCCAACACAACCCTGAAGGAGAAGAACAAAGTTGGAGGACTGACTCCATCTGACTTCAGGACTTACTATAAAGCTACGGTAATCAAGACAGTGTGGCACTGGTGATAGAATAGACAGAGACCAATGGAACAGAATAGAGAGCCCAGAAGTAGACTCCTGGATCAATATAGTCAACTGGTCTTTGACAAAGGAACAAAGGCAATATAGTGGAGCAAAGATCATCTTCTCAACAAATGATACTGGCACAACTGGGCATCTACACACACACGCACATACACAAAATGAATCTAGACACAGACCTTACACGGCTTACAAATGGACCTTACGTGGCTTAACTCAAAATGGATCATAGACCTAAATACAAGGCACAAAACCATAAGACTCTTAGAAGTTTACGTAGGAGAAATCTAAATGACCTTTTGTTTGGTGATGACTTTTTAGATATAACACCACAGGCATGACCCATGAAAGAAATAGCTGATTAGCTTGACTTCACTAAATTAAAAACTTCCTTCTCCGTAAAAGACAGTATCAAGAGAGTGAGAAGACAAGTCACAAAATGGACTTATGGGAGAAAATACTTGCAAAGGGCATATCTGATAAAGACTGTTGTCCCAAAATATGTAAAGAACTCTTAAAACTCAATAACAGAAAAACAAAACAACCCCTGATCAAAATTTGGGACAAAGACCTTAGCAGACACCTCACCAAAGAACACATACAGAAAGCAAATAAGTACATGAAAAGATACTCCACATCATATGTCACCAGGGAAATTCAAATTAAAAAAATAACGAGACACCACTATTCACCTGTTAGAAAGGCCAAAATCCAGAACACTGACCCCATCAAATGTGGCTGAGGATGGAAGCAAAAGGAACTCTGACTCACTGCTGGTGAGAATGCAAAATGGTCCAGCCCCTTGGAAGACAGTTTGACACTTTCTCACAAAAGAAAACACACGCTTATCATAGGATCCAGCAATTGGACTTCTTGGTATTTAACTAAAGGAATGGAAAATTTAGGTCCATACAAAAGCACGCACACAGATGCTTATAGCAACTTCATTCGTAATCGCCCAAACTTGGAGACAACCAAGGTGCCCTTCAGTAGGTGAATGGATAAATTGTGGTCCATCCAGACAATGGAATATTACTCCCTGTTAAAAAGAAATGAGTTTTCAAGTCATGGAAAGACATGGAAGAACCTTAAATGCATATTACTAAGTGAAAGAAGCCAATCCGAAAAGTCTGTATACTGTGTGATCCCAACTGTATGATGTTCTAGAAAAGACAAAACTCTGGAGACAGTAAGATCAGTGGTTTCCAGGGGTGAGGAGGGAGGGAGGGTGGGAGGCATGAACAGGTGAAGAACGGAGGACTTTCAAGGCAGGGAAACTACTCTGTGAAACCATACGGAAGGATACGTGTCACTATACGTTTGTCTTAACCCACAGAGTGCACGACACCGAGAGAGCCCTAACGTAGACAGTGGACTCTGGGTGACTACGATGTGTTAATGTAGGTTCATCAGTTGTGACAAAGGTACCTCTGGTGGGAGAGGTTAATAATTGGGAGGCTGTGCATGTGGGGGCACAGGGAGTCCTGTGGGCACCCCACATGGGGAATCTCTGTATCTTCCTCTCAATTTTGCTGTGAACTTAAACCTCTCTTAAAAAAATAAAGTCCTAAAAAAAGGCAAAGCAATAAAAAAATGGGTAAAGGACTTGAAAAGTGAATAGGCATTTCTTCAAAGAAGATACACGAATAACATGAAAAGGTGCTCAGCGTCATTAACCATCAGGGAAATGCAAACCCAAACCACAGCCGCATACCATGTCACAGCCGCTGAGATGGCTGGAACGAAAACAGACAATAACAGGTGTTGGGGAGAATGTAGACACGGGAGCCCGCATACACTGCTGGTGGGAGGTAAAGTGGTGAGGACACTTTGGAAAAACCTGGACGTTCCTCAGATGGTTAAACACAGTGTAACTCTGTGCACCAGTGATTCCATATGCTAGGAGGACAGCCACATATACTCGAGAGAACTGAAAACACGTCCACACGGAAACCTGCACACAAATGTTCCTAACAGCATTATTCACAGATAGCCAAAGAGTGAAGCCAATGCATGTGTCCATCCACTAAGGCATGGATAAAGATAAACAGAATATCATTCTGCCACAGAAAGGACTGGAACACTGACCCACGCCCCAGTGTGAGTGAACTTGAAAACATTACCTTAAGTGAGAGAAGCCAGACACCATAAACTGTATGATTCCGTTTATATGAAATGTACAGAATAGGCAAATTAATAGAAACAGAAAGTAGATGAGTGATTGCCTAGGTCAGAGCAGAATTAGGGGCTGGAGAATGAGGGGTACAAGGTTTCTTTTGGAGGTAAGGAGAATGTTCTAAAACTGTGGTGATGAATTACGATTCCGAATACATGAAAAGCCACGGAGTTGTAAGAGAGTAAATTTTATGGCATGTGAATTATCTCGGTAAAGGGGAAGGAGGGAGAGAGAGAGGGAGCGAGTGAGGTGGGGACGCGGGCATCGGCCTGGAGCTCAAGTCTACACAAGAGGGTGGCCTCCCCGTGCACGGCACCCCACTCCCTGGGCTCCCGAGGCAGAGCGCACGGTCCCCTGACTCATGCGCAGCGCTCTTGGAGGGGAAGACGAGGTTGCAGTGGGGACAGGAAGCTTAAGGGACCCCGTGGGTGGGGTCCGAGTGTGTCATTGTTGCCTGCCATTCTGCAGGGAAGTATTGGGGCTTCTCCTTTCGGGGGAGTCCCGGAGTCGCCGGGCCCACGAGGCGTCTCCAGAGCTGCAGCACCCCTTGCCTGACGCAGGGCCCGGCGGAGAGCTTGCAGAGGCCAGGGTGACCCGCAGGGGACTCATGACTCTGGCCCAATATCCCCATTCGGGGTGGGTCCACTTGAGCTTGAGCAGTAACCAGAGAAAGGCCCAGCAGGGCGGGTGGCTAAATGGACACAGCACACACACGAAGTCATCTTGGTCGTACGTGAAAAAATGGCCGCCACCCTTTTGGGGGCCCTCATCTTTCACTCCAGGGCCCCGAGAAAGCCGCCGGCTCAGGGGGTCCTCCAGCACAGCGGGTTCCCTGAGCGCCCCCCGAAAGCCTGCCTGGTTGGCTGATGGCCCAGCCAAGCTGGAGCCCGATGCCGCTCCCAGGAGACGCGGCCCCAGTCCCACCGGGGGCGCCTGTGGAAAGGCCAGCCGGTGCTTCAGGGGAACAGGAAGCAGTCACCCTGGCCCCGGAGGGACTCTTGACTAGACACGCCGGGGTTTTGCTGACCTTCGGGGTGCTGCACGGGGGCTAGTGGACGGTCCGCAGACTGTTCCGTGAAGGGCCAGATAGTAACTATGCTTGGCTCTGGGGACCACATACGGTCTCCATCACAGCCTCTTCTTTGCTCTTTTGTTTTTGTTTTTACAGCCCTTTAAAAATACCAACAGCGTTCTTAGGCCCGGGGCCGTGCACAAGCAGGCCTCGGGCTGGCTTCCTGGGCTGTCCTCCGCGCGGCCCTGGCCCGTTTCGGTCAGGAAAGCTCTGCCGGGGCGCCGGCGGACCGCTCGCACCCTGCCCGTGGCTGCTCAGACCTCAGCGTGGACACAGCCCTCCCTCCAGAAAGCCTGCGGGCTCCCCTCGGCCACCGGCCTGCGGCCTGGAAGGGCACAGCCGTGCTGACGAGCGAGGCCCACGTCCGGGGCCCTGAGCCTGGGCGCACCCTGCGGCCAGCGGGGCAGTCTGGCTCCCTCCCGGAGGGGCCCGCAGGGACGGGCTTTCTCCGCTGGGACTGATGGCGAGCAGGCCACTGACGGAGGCCTCTCCCAGGCAGCTGCCCCCGGGGTCCTCCTTACACCAGAGACGGCTTCGTGGCCCCGGCCGGCGCCCGGCCGAAGGCAAGGACTGGGTGTGCCGGTGCCGAAGCGCCCGCCCGCCCGGCTTGTCTCCGTGGAAGCCGGCCTGCTTTTCCTCGTGCCGGGACGGACCACGGACCCCTCCCCGGCCCAGCCTGGGGTCTCACTTTCCTCGGCGCCGAAGCCGCCGGTCGCAGCCGGACCACCCGCTCCGCCGAGGCACTGCGGTGACTCTGCTGGGTCATTCGTGCGCGACACGCTCACAGAGGCGCTCCCTCTATGTCGCGGGCCGCTGGGCAGTGATGCAAGTGGCCAGTGACCACTGCGCGCTCCCCACCATCCACGGGCATCTGCACGGCCGAGCCCCGGACCCGCCGCCCCGGACTCCCCCCGGAGACCTCGGCCTCGGCCGCCCGTGGCCCTGGCCTGCGGACCCCGGTTTGCTCACCGACCGGGCCGCGCCCGCCAGGATCGCCTCCTCTGGGCTGCCCCCCGGCCCTGAGCAGGGCAAAAGGGAGGAGACTGGAATGGGGTTGAGTAGGCCTGTTGGGCAAGCTGGCGATTCTGCATTGCTTCTGGGCGCCGCGGCGCACCTCCCTCTCCCCGGACAGCGCACCGGCCAGCCCGGCCCGCAGGGGCCTCGGGGTCCGCACGAACCCGGCTCAGCCACCTGAATCGTCCTGTTGGACGCACACGCGCCTCGGTCACGGAGGCACAGGTGACCTGGCCGGGCCGCGGCTCACTGCCGTCTCTGGTGGGCCCTGGGGGCCAAAGCGGCCGTCACGGGTCTGTGTGAATTTCTCTCACAGGCCGCTGTCGCCTTCGCTCCTACACCCTCCCCGCGAGTCGGGCTGTGCGTGGGGGGCCGCGAGAAGGTGCGCGAGGGGCGGCGCGTGGTGGAGGGGGCGCCGCTCCCCCGCACCGGGCAGGGACCGCGGGGACCCGGGTCCGGGCGTCTTCAGCCCCAGCGCCGTGGCCCCGCCTCGGGCAGCCCCTGTGGCGGCCCCTGCGCCGTGCTGGCTCTGCAGCCGTGTTGGAGCGCGAGAAGAATGGAGAAGCCCCGGGACGCAGCGTCACAAACGCTCCCGACACCAACAGGCGCGGGCGCCCCGGGCGCGGCCTCCTTTCCGTCTTCCCCACGACACCGAGGGGTCGTGCTGGGCCGTGGGTCACGCTCCGAGTGCTGAACTCGGCGGCAAGTGCTCCGGGGCGCGGCCCACCGCCTGACCCGACAGCCCAACCGAGGGCTGTCAAGTCTCAAACCCCAGGGGGTCTGTGCCCCGCGGGTCGTGTGTCTGCGTGTGGGGCTCAGCGAGCCCCAGCAGGTGCGTCTGGGGGGGTGGGGATGAGGGGGTCAACCATCCCCTTCTGCCTGAGCCCAAGGGGGCTCCTGGGCCCTTCAGGGCTGAGACCCGGAAGCTTCTCGGGAAAGCAGAGTGAGAGGGTCGCCCTAACGGGGTCACTATTTGGCCCATTTACTGCCTCTGCAGTTAGTGGTGGCGCCAGAGGTTAGCAGGGCGGTCTGAACTCCCCGCGTGCGTCGCAATGGACCAGAGCCCGGCCTTGGACAATGCCCTGGCTGGCCTCTCCGGGACCCGTGCACAGCTGGGCGCACCTGCAGCTGGGGGCAAGGCAGGGGACCCCACTGTGGGACTTGCCGTCGCCGCTCCGAGCCCGGGGGGAGTAGCCTTACTTAAAGGCACTGTGAGCCCGATGTGGTCCCAGGACACCGATGTGGTCCTGGCCTCTGTGGTCCGGCCGATCGGAGTGACTGACGGAATGGCAGACCCATGTGAAAATTTGAGTTTGGACAAGAACGTGTGGGGCCGAGGAGGGGAGAGGCAGTTTGCCATGGGTCCTGAGCGCCTTGCATGTTTTTGCTGGGTATGCCAGGAATGCAAGGCTCTGTCTGCTTTCCCTGGGCTGTATCTCAGATACAGAGTGTTTGCAGAGATCAGCCTTGAGGGATGAAGTGTTGTGTCCCTTGCGGACAGAAGGCAGGTTTCCCCAAGCCCAGTGTTTCTTGGCCGTGACACAAGCCCATGGTGGGGGCCCTCTCTTCCCTGTGGGACTTGGGGAGAAGAGGCACCGATGCAGACAACGGGATTTTGCTGCCTGTTGCACCATGAGGTACAGCATCTATGCTTCCAAACCAGGAGGCTGGGGTCTCCGGCCAGCACCTCCAAATCCGTAACAGCCTAACGTGAGCCAGTGAGGAGGGCACAGCAAATCCCAGACCTCCACAGTTGCACATTAAAACAACCTTGAAATTGTACACAAAATGGAAATTTTCCTAGAAAAACACAACTTATCAAATGTGAGCAGAAATAGAAAACCTCTTTTTAAAAATATAATTATTGAAGAGGTTGAATCGGCACAAACTCCCCCAGGGAAACTCTAGCTCCAGATGCCACTACCAGTGAGATCCAGCAAACACGTTAAGGGTTAACCCCAGAACTACACCGACACTTCTAACTCGAAGAATTCATTTCACGAGGCTGGCGCGATCGTGACTCTCAGACCAACGAGGCCGGCGTGTGGATGAACAGCAGGCCAATCTCACTGACGCCGCAAGTTGCCACAATCTTCAAAAATTAGCGAACTAAGTCCAGCAATATATAAATAGGACAAACGATTCATTACTACCAAGTTGTACGTTTTAAAAAAGATGGACTTATTTTAGAGAGACAGAATGAGAGAGAGAGAGAACGCAAACGGGGCGGGGCAGAGGGAGAGGGAGAGGGAGTCTTAAGCAGATGCCATGCTAAGCATGGACCCCGAGGCGGGACTCAGTCTCCTGACCCTGAGATTATGACCGGAACCGAAACCAAGAGTCAGACGCTCAACCAACTGAGCCACCCAATCGTCCCCCGCCAAGTTGAAATTTTTTTAAAGATTTTATTTATTTACTTATTTGTCAGAGGGAGAGAGCACAGGCAAGGGGAGCAGCAGGCAGAAGCTTCACCGACAGCCACTCAGGCATCCTGCCAATTTGGATTTTTTGAGGACTACGAGCTAAGCCTTATATTAGAAAACCAATTAATTGGGGCGCCTGGGTGGCTCAGTGGGTTAAAGCCTCTGCCTTCGGCTCAGGTCATGATCTCAGGGTCCTGGGATCGAGGCCCACATCGGGCTCTCTGCTCAGCGGGGAGCCTGCTTCCTCCTCTCTCTCTGCCTACTTGTGATCTCTCTCTCTGTCAAATAAATAAATAAAATCTTAAAAAAAAAGAAAACCAATTAATTTAATCAATTTAAATGATCAATTTAATAGATGAAGGGGGAAAACCACATGATCATCTTACTGNGATCTCTCTCTCTGTCAAATAAATAAATAAAATCTTAAAAAAAAAGAAAACCAATTAATTTATCAATTTAAATGATCAATTTAATAGATGAAGGGGGAAAACC
This sequence comes from Ailurus styani, assembly GCA_002007465.1. Classification (NCBI taxonomy): domain Eukaryota; kingdom Metazoa; phylum Chordata; class Mammalia; order Carnivora; family Ailuridae; genus Ailurus; species Ailurus styani. The sequence continues at coordinate 211,642 of LNAC01000654.1, read as the reverse complement.
ACATGATCATCTTACTGGGTATAGAGATGGCATTTGATAAAAGTCAACATCCACTTGTGACAAAAACTCTCAGAATATTAGGAATATAAGGGAAAACCCTTAATCTGATCAAGGGTGTCTTCAAAACAGACAAGAACAAACATGGCGTTTAATGGTAAAATATGGAAGTTTCTTTCTGAGATTGGGAACAAGATAAGGATCCTGCTAACACCATTTCCACTAGACAATCCAGTGGAGACATGAGCCAACACAGCAAGGCCAAAAAATGAATCAAAAATAAAAATATGCTACAGAGAGAAGCATTGCTGCCGTGAGTTGCGCGCAACATGAACATGGTTGCAGAAAATCCGAAAGAATTCCCAGATAATTTATTAGAACCAGTAAGAGGCTTGGTTTGGTTGTGAAATGGAAAATTAGGAAATATAAAAAATCAACCGTGAACCTACATACCAGCAGTAAGTGGAAAGTCTAGACAGCGTTCACAACGGTATAAAAATATCAAGAAGTTCAGAATAAATTTACCAAAAGATGCGCAAGACTTCCCTGCCATCAATTCTAAAACTTGACTGAGAACATTAAAGACCACCTAAATTAATACAGAAGCACACCATGTTCCTGGATTGCATGACTCCGCGTTGTAAAGATACCCCTTCTCCCACATGCATCTGTATATTCCATGCAGTCTCAAAAATCCCAACAAATACGTGTGTGTAACTTGATCAGCCAATTCCCAATTTTATATGGAAATGCAATGCCAAGAATGACCAAGACCCTCTCAAGAAGAACAGGACAGACTCTGAGATGGCCCAAGATGCCCCAGCCACCGGAGCCCGGAGACAAACCCCCATGCAGGACACGTGTTCGGGCAGCAGGGGCGCTGTGGAGCAGCGTGCGTCTCCTGAGTCAGGACCCCATCCCTCTGATCTTGGCCACACACACAGGCATTTGTCATTTGTGAATGACAAACGATTCAGCAATAGCGCTGTTGGAGAATATATTTCTGACTTTTGGGGGTGATTTTAAAAATAAGGCGCAAAACCCTCTAACCATAAAAACAAAGACAGACCCATTTTATTATATTAAAGTTAAGAACGTCTATGCACCCAAAGATGTCATTAAAGAGAGCGAAATAAGGCACGGAACGGGAAGAGGAATTCACAGTGCTCGTGACCCGGGTTTGTCAAGAACTCTCACAGAGCAGCAGGGAAAAGGTAACAGACAAGACGGGAAAGACTTTACAAATGAGAAAATCCAGTGGTCGGCGAACACATACAAGACGTGTTCAGGCTTGCTGATAAAAAAGGAAGTTAAAGCCATGTTAACACCCCAGTACACAACAACCAGACGGGTAAAAGTGTCGGCTAGGGTGCGTGGGGCGGGAATGCCCAAGGGCCGACGTCAGATACAGCTGAAGACAGGTGCGCCCCACGGCCCAGTGGTCTCACTCCATACAGATGTGCCTGGAGGGTACTCAGATACACGTTCCAGAATTTTCATACACAGCGTTGTTAAGAAGAGTCTAAAACTAGGAACTCCAAATGTCCACCACAGTCAAACAACTGTGGCCTCTGCATATAATTAAACAGCAAAGACGAACCAAGACGCTACCCCAGACACAGGTGGACGACCCTAAACGCAGTTTGGAGCAAAGGAGGCAGGAGCAAGAGAATGGCCGCTTCCATCAGACGGAGTGTCCGAAGGGTCTTCTTAGCGATGCATGCTGGGAGGGCGGCGAAGGGGGGCCTGGGCGTCATCACGAGGGGCACGGAGGGGCTGATGTAACTTGGCGAGCCCTCTGAGGCTTGCGCTGCATTGGTCCCTTTGGGGCCCATTTCGTGGGTCCCCTCTACTGCATGTGTTCAGGAAAAGAGTTAAGGGTGAGAAGTCACAGGCGGAAAAAGTGCCCGTGGATGGGAGGGGCAGAGGCCACGGCAGCAGGCAGTGTGGCCCTGGGCTTGGCTGGAGCTGCAGGGCCATGGTCACCTGCGGGGCTGGGACAGCCTGCACTGCCCTCCCTGCAGCCGTTAGCTGGCCTGCCCCCCGCTGTGGCCCCTGCAGACAGACCACAGGGTTCTCCTGCTCCCTCTTTGAAGTCAAGTCCACCCCCAGGTGTGTGTGGTGTGTGCAGAGGTCTCCGGCCTGCCCTCACCCCAGACTGCTGCCGCCCTCCCCGCCCGCAGGGGTGTGGGCTGGGAGCCGAGGGGTCCAGGCAGGAGGCCGAACAAGCCGGCCCTGTTTCCCTGCCAGGGCAGGGCAGGGCCAGGACCACAGCCGAGAAGGCGCTGGGGGCCCCGGGTGCAACGGGCAGGCTGCTGGCAGGCGCTCTCACCTGGACAGGAACCGCACTGGACGTTCTTTCTCCAGATGAGAACATCTGC
>LNAC01000654.1:178827-193382 GCA_002007465.1 Ailurus styani | reverse complement strand
CGGCTGGCCCCCCCCCTCTCCGGCAACAGCGCGAGGCCTGCTTCCCCGGCGGGGGCTCCGCGGGCCTGGCTGCTCCCGCAGCGGTGGCCCGGCCGCCCCCGGGGCCGTCCCGCCGCAGGGCTCACTTTCGGGCGCGGGGGGCCTGGCCCAGGTGGGCTTGCTGCCGCTGAGGCGCCTCCTGGTCCTGCTGCCTCTTCAGACTGGGCACCTGGGGGGGGGCAGGAGCTTGGGGGGGGCAGGGCCCAGGCACGGGGCTGTGCGGAGCTCTATGCTCCCAAGGAGAGGGGGCGTGCGTGGGAGAGCCACACGGGCCGGAGGACAGGCTCACCAGGTGCCCGACAGGGACAGCGCCCACACGGGCGGGCAACTGTGTGCAGTGCACAGACCGCCTTCCGTTCAGGCCACGAAAACACTCAGGATGATAAGCAAAGGCGGGCTTCTTGGTTTCTAGGTTTGGGACATGGGGCTCGGTGAGTTAGGGACACTAACTTGGGGGTGACACTGGGTGGTCACTTTACCTTTCTGGGTCTCAGTTCCCTCAGCTGTAACATGAGGGTTTTGACCCGATGGCTCTCAGGTCCCTGGCGGCTCAGAGCCCAAGGGTCAGCTCCAGCAGGTGCGTGGGCCGGGGGGGCTTGGGGTGGGGAGAGCAGGTCCTCGCCCAAGGCCACATGCTGTTCTCCCCTCCTGACTCTGACCTCTGACCCAGGAGCTGCCCCCGCCACTCATCCTAAGGGCACAGAGAAGGTGGTGACCTGTCCCACGATCCCCGCTCCGCCCCTCCGTGAGTCGCGGGAGTGACCGGATGGAAGCGCGAGGGTCCTGGGGCTGGCTGGAGCCCACAGCGGTGCTCCGGGGTCCCGCTGCTGGAGGGCCTCCGGCCGAGGATGCTGGCCCGGCCGCACCCCTCCCTCTGCCTGGACTCGGAGGTCCGGGCCCATGTGCTGCCCCAGGGCCGTGACCGGCCGTGGGTGGGGGGGCTTCCGGCACCGCAGGGCCTGCCTGTGTAGCCTGCAGCCGGACCCTGGGACGCGCCTGGGCCTCCGGGGCCAGGTCTTGCTGGTGTGGGGCCGCCCGCTCCCAGAACTGTGGGCTCAGGCCGGTTCTGGCTCTGGTCTCTGGACCTGCTGCCGGCTACCTGACAGCGGCACGGAGTCCCCGGGCAGGTGGCCTGCCCTCCCCTTGGGGCCGCTGTTCTTCCTCCAGCCCGGCAGGCTGCACCGCCCCCGCGGGGCCCAGCCCCCAATGGCAAGTGGATCTGGGGGCAGCGCTCCTTGAATCCTAGCTTCTGCCTGGCTGGATGGGGTCCTGCTGGCGTCATAGGCCGACTCTCGCCTGTCCCTCGTGCCAAGTCCTTGTGCGGAGGGGGGTCTACCCAGCCGGGGAAGAGGAGGTGCCCCCAACACGCACAGGGGCAGCCCCGGGACCTGTCCCCAGGCCCGCCTGACCCTGCGCTTCCCACACACCTCCCTCTTCTGGTCCGCGCCTGGCCCGCAAGGTCCCCGGACCCTGCTCCCACTCCCACGGGCCCTCGGAGGAGACTGAGAGGGGTCCCTCGAGCCCTGGCTCCTGCTTCCACCTCCGCCTGTGACTCAGCTGTGACCCTGGTAGACCCCACTGTCGTCTGGGCCGTGTCTCCTCATCTGTGCAGTGTGGGACAGTCCAGCCTGTCCTCATCCCCGTAGGCACATTCGTGGGGGGGGGCGCCCTTCTGAGACCCACACGCCCCTGGACACCCCCCCAACCCGGCGGGGGGCAGGGAGCTCCCCTTCCCAGCTGACCTGCAGCTGCTGGTTCGGCCTCGGGGCCCTGTCCCCGTCCTGCGGCAGTCGTTCCTTCTTGGCCCCTGGCCGGGCCGTGTCCCCTTCCTTCCTCAGAGCCTGTGGTGGCCTCCTGGCGGGGGGCGGTCAGCCTTCGCTCTGGGGAGCCCATCGAGGGCTCTGGAAAGGGCTCTGGGTGCCCTGGGAGCAGGCTGGGGAGCGGAAGGCCCTGCAGCCAGGGAGAGGGCCGAAGGAGGTGCCCCGGGGCAGCCTCTGGGCCTGCTGTGCCACGGCCCCTGCCGGCCTCCCTGCACTCGGGCCCCTGCCGCCGGCTCCGGGCCCTGGCCCCTCACGGACCCCGTCCCAGCAGCCCGGGGCCCACCGTCTGTCTTCCCGGGCGCTGCGGGGTGCCAGGCAGAGCTCCCTCTTGGGGAACCTCCCCCCGCCAAGGCACAGGGCAGGGGATTAAATATCTCGTGACCGTGACCGGGGAGGCAAACATTTCCAACAGGAAGGCTGTAGGGCTCCTTGCATCCCTTGCAGGTGATCTTCGTGGAGGAAGGAACTGCCGCCCCAGGTCATGCCTTGTGGGTGCCTGACCTGGAGGGTCTCCTCCCGGAGGTGCCCGGGCAGGTGGTGGGCCTGTCAGTGGCGGGGGCGGGATCCGAACCCGGGCCCTGCCCTCCGAACCAGGCCCCCTCCCCTACCCCTCTCCACCCGCCCTGCCCCTGCGGGTCCCTGTGCCTCCAGGCCGGCCCGCTCCCCCCTGCCCTCGGGCTGGGCCCACAGGTGGCCCCGTCCTGCTGGGAAAGTTATGCGCTGGGTGATACAAACAGAAGGACCCTTTCTTCTTCAGTGGTCAGAAAAACAAAGAGTCTACTTCCTCTGAAAAGGGAAGTCCTGTTTCTTTAAAAATCCAGCTACACTCCTGGAAGTGCATGTTAAAAAGAGAAAAGTGAAATCCAAAATAAATAAACGGCCACATCCGGGTTTCCCCTCCTGAGACACCAATAAAGGGTTTATGGGTTTGGGGGCCCCTCACAGCTGACCTCCTGGAACTCATTAGCCGTTCCTCCCCTCCCCGACCTGGGCTGCGGGGGGCCCCCAGCTGGCCCTGCGGCCCTGGGCAGTGCCACTGTGGCCGGGCCACTGCTCCCAGCAGCGGCCACGGCGGCCGCGGCTCCCTCAGCTCAGCGGCTCAGCGGCCGCCCGCCCCCCAGGATGAGCAGGATTCCCAGCACGTCGGGGCTGGCCGACCCTCCTTCCTGGGAGGGCAGGTGGCTCTGCAGGGACAGGCTGGCCAGTGGCTTCCAGTGACTGTCCTGACCTGCCGGCCTCCGGGCCCGCATCCTGTCCCTGATCCTGTTCCCAGGGCCTCTGCCCCCACTGCCACCCCACTGAGCTGACCACATGTCTGGCTCGTCTCCGAGTCCATGTCAGCTGGACAGTGTGTGTCTGGTGGCCAGGCCCTGCCTCAGAAGAGATGTTCGTGTGTGCTTGGGGACACACAGACGGGCCGACACTCTCCCGGCGGTTCCGGGCCCAGCCGTGCCCTTGCCTGGTGGGGCCTGACTGCACTCGCGCGGGGCGTGTTGCTCAGTCCTCGTCGGAGGCGGGAGGCTGGGGCAGGACGCTGGGGCGGGAGGCTGCGTTGGGCCCTGGGAGGCCTTCGAAGGCAGCTGTCACTCTCACAGGGACCTGGCTGCTCCTTGCTCGAGACGCAGCATCCTGTCTCCTGCCCCTGCTGTGGCTGGTGGTCTCTGTCTTCCACTCCTCACTGGTGTCCGCGCCTTGCGCTGGCGCCTCTGTCCTCCAAGGTCTGCGAGCTCTGGAACCAGCGCCTTGTCTTCATTCCATGGGCTACGACTCGGTGTGGCGAGGCCGCGCCTGTCCCCGGGCCCCGACGAGCGTGCCCTGCAGAAAGCCGGTCTTTGCAGGCCTCGGTGAGCAGGGGAAGAAGCGGCCAGCTCAGAGATCTCCCGGGTCCAAGGCGGCCTCTGAGAGACCCTGGCCGGACCCTGCTGCCTGGAGCAGCCATGAGCGAGGGATGCCTTCCCTCCTGGGCCTGGTTCCCTCTACACAGGGGGCCCACGTTGGCACTGCTCCCCCACGCTGGGGCTGGGCCCAGCACTGCGGCGGGAGGGGCCGCGGTGGTCCGCAGTGGCCTGTGTCCAGCCGGCACTGCCTGTCCCTGTGCTCTGCCTTTGTGCCTGCTCACGGGGACAGGTGACGAGGGTCTCTGCCCCGATGGGGCCCAGGCATGGTTCCTGAGGCTCCTGGTCACGGTCTGCCAGGCGGCCAGGGTGGCAGGACACATGCATGTCCTCATCTCTGCGAAGCCTCGGGAAGGCCACCCTACTCTGGGGACCGCGGCCGAGGCCCTCAGCCACCCCCGAGGCCAGGACTCCTGCTTTCCCTCTTTGTGGATGGGGTCACTGAGCGGGAAGGGTCAGGTGCCTCGGACCTCAGGTTGTTGTCAGCCCAGCAAAGTTGTCCCCAACCGCCACTCTTGCCTCCATATTCCCCGCTCTAGTCCCCGTCCTGCCTCCGGAGGGGACTGAGGGCATCAGAACCTCAGGGCCCACACGTGGCTGGCGCTCTCCTTGGCAGGCAGTGGGGCGCGCAGACCCCACACTCACACCCCTGATCCTGTTTCTGGGGGGCCGAGGCGGCCCCTTCAGGATAAGGCAGCTGCCTCTTGGACGATGTGAGGAGGAGGCCTGCTGCACCACGGGCACCCGGGGTGGCCCACGGAGCCCCAAGTGGGGGCGGGGCCCGGGCGACGTTCCGCTTGGTTCCAAGGACACCATTTCCTTTCTCATTTCTGGGCCCCGGGAGGATGCTGTGGCGACCCCCACCCCCAATTTCAACCCGAATGGCTTCTCTTTGGCTTGTTTCATGCATGGACACTGATCCACTGACAGCGGGGGACACGGTGGTGGTTGTCAGAGTCCCTGGCCAGTGGGCCCCTGGGATGGGCCCTGCCCCTTGGCCTCGCTGCTAGCCCCCCTTTCTTGCTGCAGGTCTGGGGGCCGCTCACTGCCCTGCCCTGCCCTGTATGGAGACTCCTGGGGTGGCAAGACCCGCGTCTCCCCTTCGCCACATGGGTGTACCCCACCTGGCACCCTGGTCCTGTCCGTGGGGCCCTGACCCGGAGCCTTTTCCAACATGGACAGAAGGACCCAGGGCTCCAGGGGACGGCAGCGTGCGGGGCCACAGAGATCCCTGCTGGGCTGTGGCTCAGATACTGCGACAAACCCAGGGCCACCTGCTGTGACCGTGGTGCCTCCCCAAGGACAGCAAAGGTAGCCGGGGTATCGCCTCCAGGGAGGGGGTGCGGAGGGTCACCCTCCAGCGCCAGGGCGGCCCTGAGCTTGGAGAGGGGTGGCGGGGGCAGAGCGGGCGCTTTCCTCATCGGCAGGGGCCTGAGCAGCGCCTCCCGCAGCCCGCGCGGCCTGGACCCCGACGGGAGGCACCCTTTCCCCGCCCCTTTCCCCGCCCCCTGGAGCCGCGGGCCCGCCCACCAACCCTGCGCCCCGCGCGCAGCCCCGCGAGCTCCCCCTGCAGGCGGGCCGGCTCGTGCGCGGCGTCTGCTCCCGCGGGGCGCGCCTCGCGGTGCGCGGCGCCCCGCACCCCGCTCTCCGCGCTCCGGCTGCGGCTGCCGAGCGCCTGGGCCGGGCCTCCAGGCCCCACTGATGTCTCCCCCCGAGCTGCGCGTCCACAGCCGACCCTCTGTCCTGCGGACAGGCCTCGGGCCTCTGACCCCTCCCGCCTCAGTCTCCCCGTCTGTCAGCCGGAGGGGGACGGTTGTCTGGGCAGCTCGGGGTGGGAAGGCCTGCACCTCCCAGAGCCTCCCTCCAGGCGGCCGAGGCGATGGTTCCCTCAAGGGAATGCCCGCACCTGCGGCGAGGGCTCCCCGGCGCCCCCTGCCTCCCGGCATCTGCGCTCCAGGCGGGCAACCTGCTCTTCCAGCAGCTTCCCTCTGGGAGCCAGGCCCTGGCCATGCCTTCTGCTCTCATCCAGGGCCCCCTGCAGCACGTCCAGTTGCTCCTACGGGGAGGAAGGCATGGGGTCCCCCGGGAACACGGCTCCCTGGGAAGGAGAAGCGCAGGGCGTCTGCTTGGGCCTCAGGTCGCTGGGAAGAGGCAAGAACAGGCCGAGTACACCCATCAGGCAGTTTAGGATGGAACCGCTGGGGCGGGGGCCGGGGTGCAGGACTTGCTGCGAGGCTCCACTTGGCGGGTCCTCTGCTGTGGTCAGAGTGGCCTCCGAGGGCACACCTGGTACCCGCCCCCCCACTTCCAGCCCTGGGAACGACCGTGACGGTCCTCCCGAGCTCACGGAGCCTGTGGCGCTCAGGCCCCCGTGCCCCCCTCTCCCGCCCTCTGCCTCTGAGATCTACCAGCTCGTGCTCCCGCCCCCCCCACCTCAGCCCTTCCTGTGTGCCCGGGAGCGCCCCCGGACACCGCCCCGCCCCACAGACTCCGACAGCCCCGGCCCGGCTGGCCCGCGGCCCCTTCTCCTCCCTCCACGGCATTTGTCCCAGTGACCATGGCCCTGCTCATGGGGGAGGTGGATTCAGAGCGGGGAGGGGAGCGGCCCCTGGCGGCAGAGCCCGTGGGCCGCCCCGGGCCGGACATCCTTTGGTCTGATGCTGGAGTACTTTAGAAGTGGACAGTGGGGAGGCCGGGGCTTGTGCCTAAAACGGCAGGGCTTCACCCTTCCCCGCAAGTTGGGAAACGACCATTTTCTGCCTATGCACATTTCCAGGAGAAAAGCAGAGGTTTCCCTCAAATATGGCTTAAATATTTCATGGTATTTTAAGGAGGCCCAAACCACTTATGCGAAGCATTATGCTCCTCTTGTAATGACTCAACTTTTATGGAATTCAAATTAACCGTGCTGATTGAATGGTGCACCCTTTATGAACATCGCCCGCCAGGCCACGAGTCCTTCTCCTTCCTCGTGTCGCCTCGGTTCGGAGTCCCGCTGCTGTAGGAGACGCGGGCCGGGCCAGCGAGCCTCGCACACCCAGCTTCAGTCGGAGGGTTCGAGTAGCCGCGGGAGGGTGGGAACCGCAGCCCCACGCAGGCTCCTGCCCTCTGGGGGCGCTCGGGCCAGTCCCAGGAGAGCCTGGTGCTGGGCGGCGCTCAGGTGTAAGGGGGCTCGGTCCCCCGGACTCTGGACCCCGCCCCATCCGCCTGCCACTTTGTCACCCTTGTGCAACCCCTCCGCTCTGACCACACCGGCCTTATCATCGGCTTTCCTGTTGTTTTTCAAAAATTTCCATTAAAAATCTCAAACACCTATTCTTCTCTGTAAACTTGCAATCATCATGCCCTCTTTCCCTCCAAATATACCATTAAAAATAATAGACAAAACCAAACCAAGAAAGCAAAAAACCAACAAACAACCTACAAACCAGGAACATACACACGGATCCAGCTGGAAGCTGATCGAAATACCCCGACTGCCCCGGAGCCTCATGTTCCCCCAGTAAGACCAGCCGCGGCATCAGAAAGGGGCGCACGTATGTCACCGTTCTTTAAACAACCCTTGCAGTAAGAAGGAAAAACGGACACTCCTAGAACAGCGGTAAAAAGAAAAAGCATTCACACCAGAAATCCGTGGCATGCCCACCGCGCCACACGCAGGGAAAATGGGATAACGCGGAATGCCCTATTGAGAGACAAAGCCTGCACATAAATCTGTCACCTACTCAGTTTAGGAAAGGAGGGAGATCACGACATTTTGTTTTGAGGATTTTATTTATTTGTTTGACAGAGAGAGAGACGGTGAGAGGGGGAACACACGCAGGGGGAGTGGGAGAGGGACCCTGAGATCATGACCTGAGCTGAAGGCAGATGCTTAACGACTGCGCCCCCCAGATGCCCCACAAAAACAACAACATCAGTAGAAGCTGAAATGAATCACCGTAGGTAAAAACGAGAGAAGAGATAGAGCTGATTCTTTGAAAAGACCAATGAAACAGACGAACGGTTGGCGGGTCGAATTAAGAGAGCAGCAGGCATCGCCAACACCACGACACAGGTGCGGCCGCAGATATGAGTACGATAGCACCTTGGGCATCAAACAGGTCCAGCTCCAGGCAGGACTCGGGTACAAACCAAACGTGAAACAGACAACACGAGCGGGGCCTCGGCCATGCAGCTGAACACAGGAGCCCGGAGGTGGGCCGTGGGCAAAGGTCCGACGAGGCGGGACGGAGTGACTACGGTCAAGGTGATGGGAGGTGCGGGCCTGTCCCGCGCGCCCTTCAGGGAAGCTGAACTGCGCTGGGGAGTGACGCAGGTGACAGAAAAAGATGGAAAACCCACCAGTTCATTGTATGAAGAGAAGATCATCGGAACACCCAGACTCAGCAGAATTGGGTGCCCTGGGGGCTCGGGGCATCGCGTCCAGCCGGGTCCACCTGTGCGGCCCACCTTGCCGGTCTGCCAGCCAGGCTGCTGGGACTGGACGGACCCTCCGCTGGGGCCGGGACCAGGGTTCCGGAGAGGAGGGCGGGCGTGTGCAGACCGCGGGGTGGCTCTGGCCAGTTTGGGCGGAGCGGTGAGGACCCCGAGAGCCCCTGCCGCCTGGGAGGCCGTGACCCGCCTCTGCCGGGGCATGTGGGCCTGCGTCCTCACTCGCTGGGAGGCCGCCAGCTGCCTGCAGGTCCCCGCGTGTGCTGTGGGGCGCGTGTCCTGATGCCCTGGGCCGCGCTCTGCAGTGCTGGTCTGTTGAATTCCCAGGGTAGCCCTGGAAACGGGAGGCCTTTGCTCTCAAACAAGAATCTTACTGTTTGCATAGCACAGCCTACCATTTAATTAGAAAAATATGTTTTTAATTAACTTTCTCTTGACAAACACTTTGGCTCATGTGAAACGGGGGAGAACCCAGTCCGTGAAAGTGAAAGCAGTCACGTCGGGCCCACGCTGGTGGCCCTGCCACCTGAGTGCGGAGGGCAGCGGGGCGGGTGGTGTGGCCGCGGGGCCGGAGCCCGTCCCACTGCACACACTCCTGCGTGGATCTGCTGTTCGTCAGAAGGGCCCGGGGCCCCTGGGCCTCCAGGGGGTCTGAACTCCCCCCCCCAGGGGCCCACCTCAATGGCCCATGGGTTATAAAACTTCGGAAAAACCTTCCTCAGGGTTGGAGACCAGAGACTTTGGGGGTTCCCATGAGATGGAGGCAGACGGAACCAAGTGGCCTAAAAAATAGGAGAATTACCAGAATTCTAGGAACAACTTGACATGGTGCTGATAGATTTTAGCACCCATACTTCACTGAAAAATGGAGTAAATTTTTTTTTTTAATGGAGTAAATTCTTAAGGAGAAAAATCCACATGGATAGAGAAGACCTGATCAACACGCAAGCTGTCTGCACCCACGTGAGGAAGCCTCACAGGAAAACCTGCCAGAGCCCCAGGGACGCCGACGCAGAGCCCGGGCTGGAGAGGAGGCCTCCAAAGCCCCCAGTCCCCTGGCCGGCAAGTGCCAGAGAGGAGGAGCCCGGGACGCCGGCACCACAGCCGGCCGGGGCCCGAGCGCGGCCTTCACCTCCCGAGCCCTGGAACGGGAAAGTTCCGGAATCTTTCCGTGCTGCCTCCTCCTTGGTTCTGCCAGCTCCCCGTGCCCCCACAGCCCCTGGGGCTCCCCTTTCTGTCTTTCCTTGTAAGCCTGAAATATCTGCATGGGACACGTGATGTCCCAGGTGGGTCCTCCACACTCCCGACTTTGAACAAGACCAGACCCCCTTCTTTGGAGCCACGGAGACGGAAAACATCCCGACAGTAGAAGAAATCAACTGTGGTTCAAGAGACAAAGTCCATCCGAGGGGTCCGATCTGAGGGTCTTGAATGAAAAGAGAACAGAGTTAACGCCAGAACCGGGAGCAGGTGTGTGAAGGTGTGTACCGAGCGCCGCAAAGGGGGCAGCCGGCGAGGGAACAGTCGAGATGGAAGACACAGGGGCCGGCCCGGGGCGGTGAGGGGGGCATTGGATCAGACGCAGCAGTCAGACGGGCTAACCTGGAGGAAGACCCTAAGTCCTCCAGGACACGGCGGGGGCGGGGACAAGAGGGTGACAGCAGCAAAGACGACAAGCCCCAGAGAGCAAGGCAGGGCTGCAGGGAATTTCGGGACAAAGAATGGGAAGGAGGAGAAGAGATGTTTTTAAGTGGAAATCTCATGCATCAGCTGAAGACGGAGTTGATTCTGCAGAAGGCTCCAGAGGCCGAGGCTCCAACGACGGAGGAAGGAAGTCAGTGTTTTGGCACATTTTTGAATTTCAGAGATAAACGGGCCTTCTGGCTCCCGCTCCAGAGGGAACAGTGCAAACAGCCCCCACAACACCCTTACCTTTCTCGAACCCATCTGAGAATGAGGTCACAGTGCAAACAATGAAAGAAATCGAAGTAGACCCAGGCCCCTCCCAGAAAGCTGGGCTGCGAGCTCACTCCCGCGTGTCCCCTGCACAGGCGAGGAGCCCGCAGAGGTGGGGCGCTGACTGCCGGCACCCGGGGTCGTGGGCAGAGCTCCCACACGGCCTGGGGCCCGCGGCCCCAAGATGACCTGTGAGCGCGCCACATGTGATTATCCAGGGGGGCCTGATTGACCCCAGGAGCCCCGCGGGCTGGGGACAGGGGGCAGCAGGGGGTTCAGGTGTGAGGGTCCTGCGGCCACTGCCGTGTTGTGAGAGCCCCTGAGAAGGCCCAGGCCCGGGGCCAGAGACGCCTCTGAAAGCAGCTCCGTCCTCAGCCGGGAGGAAGGCTGCCCGCAGCCTGTGGGGCTCTGCTGAGAGCCTCAGCTGAGGGCGCAGCCTGGCCGCCCCGGGGTGTGGGGTCCTGCCGGCAGGGGCTTTTGGCCTGCAGGACTGGGAGCCACAGACGGTTGGGCTGCTGTGAGTAGAAAGCCCTTGGGGTCTGTGGACAGCAAGTGGGGTTCAAGTTCAGGGGCAGGCCCTTCACGGACTCCCACGGGGCACTTAGAAGGAAGGTGGAGACGGGCAGTGTGGAGCAGGGCACGGCCTCAGCAGGGGGACAGTCTCCTTAGGCCTCCGGACACGGGTGCAGAAGCCTAGCGGGTTGGGGGAGGGGGGCCGGAAGGGGTCCCCCTCCCCCGACCACAGCGCAGCGACGCACTTGCCGTCATGCCTACAGTTGCCACACTCCCCCGCCCCCACGAAAGGGCAGGGGAAGCAAATAACCCTAAAATAAGGGGATGGACTAGAGGTCAGGAAGACGCATTAAATCAGCAAGTGTCCTATCAGCAACCAGAGAAAACCAGAGCGTGGACATTGTTGTAAAACGTGTAAGTGGGATAAATTCCCTTGGAAAAGGCAGAGACTCGATCCAGGGTGGGCTGGGAGCCAAGGCCGGGCTGCGGAAATGACTGAGAACATATGGGGGGTTGCGCATAGTCACGACGCGGGGCGGGAGACGGGGTGGCCCCGCTGGGGGCGGGCGCAGCCGAACTCCAGGCAAACGGCGTTTAGCGCACTCGGCCCTCTAGGCGCCAAGAGTCAGAGTGGCCGAGAAGCTTCAAATTCTGAAGAACATGCCGTAGAAATCTATAAATGCAAGACTCTTAGAAATAAAAGGAGGTGTGTGGCCACAAGCCTGCCGGGCCCCTGGGCCTCGCCACCCCCCAAGCCTTCCCCAGCAGAGGTGGCCAGAGGGCCCTTGAACCTCGGGACCCCAAGCATCCTCACAGATGTCCAGGCGGGGTCTCAGTCCCAGCCTCCCGAGCTCCCCGGTGCTTTCCCTGTGGGTCCACCTCTGCCCCCTGCCCCTGCCCCACAGGAAGCCCCTCGTCACAGGCTCTGGGCCCCAGGGCGGGCCAAGGGCTCTGAGAGCCCCCAGGCTCTGCACCTGCTCCCTGAGCCCTCCGTCGGGCGGGCTGCCTGCGGGGTCCGAGGGCCTGGCCAGCCCGCTGCTCCCGCATGCCGGCCAGGCCTGCTCTCCGTACCAGGCACGGGCTGAGCTGGGCCTTCTCGTCTGCGAGCCTGAGACCACCGGTCCGCCCTCCAGGTCCCGCCCAGCCCCTCGGCTCTGCGGCTCCGTCAGCGTCATTTTCCAGGGTAGGGCCAGGGACCCTGATTCCCCGAGACACCTCTGGGAGGGGGCGGCTATGTTCCCTCCGCTCATGTGCGGGTCCTCACGCCTCCAAGGGCCGCAAGGAGCTTTCCGGAAATGTAGCCTGGCAGCTTCGACGGCCCAGACGCCGCTCCTCCCCAGCCTAGTCCTGCGGGGACCGGCCCGGCCTCACAGCCCCTGTGGGGTCGCACTGACCCGGCTGCCACCCCCAGCGTTGCTTTGACTGGTGGCCTCGGGTGGGGTGCAGGGCGCCCCTGTCCGGCCAGGCCTCCCCCACTCCCAGCCCTGCGCCCTCCTCTGAAAGCAGGGGACCCGAGGCCACCTTCGCAGCGCGAAGCCTGGATGTGGGGACGTTGACCCCAGTTCACCCTGTGTGGCCTCCTTCTAGTCTGAGTGACACAGTAAGCCTGTCCTGCAGCCAGGTCAGTGCGACCCCACAGAGGGCTCTGAGGCCGGGCCGGTGTCACCCGAGGTCTGGCCACAGAGAGACGGACAGGTTGGGGAGGCCTCATCGACTCTGCCACGGGGGCCANAGGCGACGTCCCCCCCCACAGGGGGCTCGGGGGCCGGGCCGGTGTCACCCGAGGTCTGGCCACAGAGAGACGGACAGGTTGGGGAGGCCTCATCGACTCTGCCACGGGGGCCAAGTCGCTCCCGACCCAGGACCAATTCCCCAGTCTGTAAAATAAGGGCAGGGACCCCCTCCCAAACAGCTCTACCAGGGACCCCAAGGAGCTCTGCGGGGCCACCACGTCCCTCGAGGCCCCCCGCCCCGGCCCAGCTGTGCCTCTGCCCACAGGGACGCCCTCCTCCCCCAGAAGCCCTCTGGTCTCCCCCCCCCAGCTCCCTGGCCCCGGGGCCTGGCCGCGGCCCCACCTGCAGCCTCCGCTCCTCCCGGCTGGCCGCCCGCGTGCTCGCCAGGTGCTCCAGCTCCAGCCTCCGGAGCGCCTCCTCCTGCAGGGCCCGCGCCGCCCGCTCGCGGCTCCTCTCCCACTCCGCCCGGCGCCGCGCTGTGGGCCAGAGGCTTGCCTGGCTCCCGAGCTCTGCGTGGCGGCCCCACCTGGGATGGCCCCCGCCCATTTCGCAGGCCAGGAGACTGAGGCTTGGTGAGTTTGAGTGTCTGGCACCTGGAAGGCGGGGACTGGAGAGGCCCCCCCACCCGACAACTCCCTGCTCCTCCCGCTTGAAGCTCAAGGATCCCTGGGGGCCGGTCTGGGGTCCTGGCTCCCTCTGCCTGCTTCTCCTTCTCTCCCACCTTCTTTCCTTCCACAGGTATTCCTCCCTCGAGACTGCGCTAGGCCCTGGGCCCACCTCCCGGCAGACCCGCTAATGAGGGAAGGACACTAACGCAGTGGAGATGACCAGCAGGGTAGGGACACTCTCGGAGGGGACAGCGGTCGGAGGCCCGATGGGGAGGTGGGCCTCCTGACTGTCCCCTGCACAGTCAGTGCAAAGGCCCTGAGGCAGGGACTGGGAGAGGCCAGTGTGGCAGGAGGGGCTGGGGGCCCTGCGGGGTCTCTGGACTTTATTCCCTTGTGACAGGGAGGCCACCGCTAAGGAAGAGGAAGAGGGCAGCCAGCCGCCCCGTGCCAGCTACATCCCAGGGAGGCACGCGGGTCTGGCGCGGCCCCGTGGCCCAGGCCTGAGCCGCTCCCAGGACCGCACGTGCCCGGCAGCAGGGGCGGCGTGCCCGCACAGCACTCCCCGAGGGCGGGGTGAGGGAAGGGGCTCACCTTCCTCTGCCTCTGCCAGCGCCTTCTGCAGCTGCCCTGCGTGGCTCTGGGCTCGGGCGCGCTCGCTGTCCGCCTCGCTCAGCCGGCCGCTCAGGCTTACTGCCTGGAAGTGCCAGTCGTCCTGGGCGGAAGGACCCAGGTCAGGGGGCGGCCTGGGGGAAGGAGGGCCGAGGGGTCGGCGGGAGGCTTGGGGGGCTCGGCGCGCTGACCTGGACCCCCGGGGGCGTCAGAGCGGCGCCTGACGTCGGGGGATCCGCCGCCCGTTCAGGGAAAGAGAGGGCCTGGGCTGTTGGGGCAGTCGGGCTGTGGGAGACGGTGGTATTTACTGCCATTTCTCAGGTCAAACAAAGGACAGAGTGAACACCGAGGGGCCCGGGGACCCACGGGGCTCCCCGAGTCTCAGGCCTGGGATGGACGGACAGATGGACAGCAGAGTGATGAGCACCTTCCCCCGTTTCAGGGGCCGCGGGCTGTGTCCTCTCTGCCCCCTTATCCGTTCCCTCTGGGCGTCCCGCAGCTGCTGTGCCAGGTCCCTCAGGGCGTCCCGCACAGAGGCCACGTCCACCTCTGGGCTGGGGTCCCCAGGTGCAGGGCAGGGCCATGGCGGCGGTGAGCGGGCGCGGCCGGGGGAGCGGGCCTGGGTGCCATCTGGGCCTGCAGGAGGGGCCAGCTGAGGGGTGGCGGGGACGCGGTGACGGCCCTCACCCGCAGGCAGCTGGGGCAGGGATGGGGCTCCAGGCCCCTCACCGTGTGGGTTGGGAGGCCGGGGGTGCCCTAGGTGGGTGCAGAGCCGGGACAGAGCCCACCCGAAGCCACCGAGGACACTGACCTTTCCTGGGGGAGCCTGAGGGGCTCTGTCCGCGGAGCCGCAGGCCCCGGCACAGCGTGGACCACAGGCGGCCCAGCCGGCCCTCCGCCTCCCGCCGGGCCCGCTCAGCCCCCGCGAGCTCCTGCTCCAGCGCGTGG
>LNAC01000654.1:145717-171252 GCA_002007465.1 Ailurus styani | reverse complement strand
CCCTCAGCTCCGCCGTCGTGGCGCTGACGGTGGCCTGGAGGGAGCGGCGCGCCGGCCACAGTGTCCACGGGCAGCCCGAGGCTCGGGCCGCTGGTGGTCGCTGAGGCCCACGCGGGCAGCGAGATGCTGTCCCCGCTCGGGCTGCCCCAGGTGGCCGGCGACGGGGCCCGGCCGGGCCTCCAGGTCAGGGTCCTCACGCGGACAGGTGCCCATGCCCCCGATGCCGGGTTCCCAGGCGGCATGTGAGGAAGCCCCAGAGAGGTCTCCCCGCAGGGAGGGGCTGACCCTGCCGCCCATGCCTTTCCTCCCCGAGTCCCAGTTGCCGCTGCCTGCCCTGTCCCCTGGACGTGGGCTCCTGGTGGAGTCCAGACTCCCAGGGGACCCTAGCCGGTTGCCCGAGGCAGCCTCAGTGTGGTGGTGGGCCGGCACCCACGGGGTCTCTCCCACCCCTCATCCCTCGGGGCTGGGATCTCTGCTGCTGGCTTACCTGTGGCCCCAGGCCCTCCTCTCTCTGGCCTCTGCCTGGCCAAGCCCGCTGCTGCAGCCCCAACCCACCCCCAGCTTTGGTTCTTTGGGTCTTTCCTTCCCATTAAGACAGTGTTTCCTCCTCGAGGGAGACCTGGACATTCCCTGGGGGAAATTCAGGCTGAAGGGGTCCAGGATGGAGGGGGCTGTGTCCCTGGGATCAGGCAGGAAGGGGGTGCATCTGGGGGTCCTCTGCACCTGCCGGGCAGTGCTGGGGCCAGTCCCGGTGCTCGGGGTCTTGCTTGGGCCCCAGGGCTCACCTCGGCTTGCTCACACTGGCTCTGGGCCTCCCGCCGCACCTGTTCCCGCTCCTGCATGGACCTGGAGAGCTCTTCCCTCAGCAGCCTCCCCTCTGCTTCTTTCAGGGACAGGGCCTGGTGGGATTGGTGGAGGTGGTGCTTGTGAGGCTCAGGGGCCTCTTTAAAGAGAGGCTGCAGCAGAAGAGTGGGTGGTAAAGCCTTGGCCAGGACGTGGTATGCTCCCGATTGCACACCCCGGGGAGAAGCACCACCCCAGAGGCAGCCCTGGTCCTGAGTGGGGTCGATGGGGCCTTTCACTCCGTCTGACATGGCCTAGCCTCCGTGCCTCTGCTCAGTCGGCTCTCCACACACTGGCTAACTGATCAGGTGAGCGGATGGTTAGATACAGTGATGGAGGGTGGATATGGATGGACAGATGAGCGTGTGGATAGAAAGGAGGATGTTTAAGTGATGGATAGATGGTCAAGTAAGTGGTTAGATACATGGATGATCATATGAATGTGTGGATGGATAGTTGGGTGTATGGATAGTTGGATGGATATTTAAACAAATTGATGGATAGCTGTGTGGTTAGATGTGTGAATGGAAAATCAGGTATGTGGATTGATGGCCAGGTATGTGGGATGTCAGCTGGGCGTATAGATAGAAGGATGGAAAGTCAGGTGAATGGATGGACGATGGACAGATGAATGGGGGGAGAGTAAAGTGCATGGATGGATAGATGGGTGAATGGATGGGTAGTTGGATGGGTGGGTGGTTTGGTGGATGGATGCATGGATTGGTGGGTAGATGGATGGATTGATGGGTGGGTGGATAGATGAATTGGTGGATGGATGGATGGATGGATGGATGGATGGATGGATGGATGAATGGATTGATAGGTGGTTGGATGGATGGATGAATGGAGAGCTGAATTGGTGGATGAATGGATGGATGGATAGATTGATGGTGGGTGGATTGCTGGGTGGATGGATAGGTAGATGGTTGGATTGTGGGTGGATGGATTAGTGGATGGATGGATGGATGGATGGATGGATGGATGGATGGATGAATGGATGGATGGATGGATGATGGATGGGTGGATGGGTGGATGGATTGGGTGGATGAATGGATGGGTGGATGGATGGGTTGCTGGATGGATGAGTAGGTAGTTGGATGTTTGTCCACCAGAACTTCTGTGGAAGACCAGAGTTGCAATAGCAGTGACCTAGAAAGATTGCCCTCACAGCCCTCTTGCTGGGTCAGAGAAGGCATGGTGAAGTGGATGTGTGGGTTCCCTGCTGCTTCATAGTCCCCCATCACCTGTTGCATCTCATGTTCCAGCTGGAGGAGACTCTTATCCCTCTCATGCTTCAGGCTCTGAATCTCCTCCTTCAGAGCCTCCCTCTTGGCTGCATTCTTTGCTACCAGCTTCTTCTCCTGTTCCAACCGGCGAGCTGCCACTTCCTTCTCCTCTGTCAGAGACAGACTCAGGGTCTCCTGGGCCAAGGCAAAGGGACAGGCTGTGATGGCTGCACAGGTCAGGACACGTGAGACCAGCAGGTCCTAAGTGAGACCTGGTTCATGGGACAGCAGGGCAGGACAGGTCCCCAGAGGTTGGTCACTACAGTTAAATCCCACTTGTCTCACACGGTGACACCGAAACAAGAGCTGGGTCTCACCATCTGCCCTCCCACGTTTACGTGGTTCATAAATCTTTCCGGAGCCTCCACATTCATAAGATGTATAATAGGTCAAGCCCGACCTGCAGGGAACTCTCCCTCCAGCTACTGGGCCTCAGCCTGCAGCCAGGTCAGCTGGCCCGAGGTCTGGCGTCTTCGGCACACGTGCTCCAGGCTCAGATGGCTCAGGCTCACACGAACTGGTAAGAGTCCTCTGGTCCCAGCCACGGCATGGCTGGGGCACATCTGTCTCCTGGCTGGTCTCCTAGGCTCCCGCCCCCAATTGTCTGCTGCGTTTTGGGACATGGTGGACCCCGGGAAGTGAGCAGGCAGCTGGGCGGCCCAACAGAAGCAGACCTTCTCCTTCTGGAGCCGAGCCAGGTCCTCATGGTGGGCCAGCGCCTGGCTCTCCAGGGCCAGCTGCCCCTCCCGCTCCTGCTGCGCCACTTGCCGCTGAAGCCGCCCCACGTCCCTCTGTAGCTTTGTCTTCTGGACCTCCCAGGTACTTCTCAGCTGCTGCATTTCCACTGTGGAGCGACAGGTGCCTCAGGGGCTGGCCACGAGGCCTCCGCAGCATGGAACCCCCGTGGCTCTCACGAACTCCCTGCGGAGTGCCGGCCCCACGGAGGGACAGCCACCTGCTCTGAGGAGGCTGCCAGAGACAGGGGACAAAGCACTGTGTGCCCCACTGTGTGTGTCCTACGTTCTCACTTTATACTGGCTGTGGCCAGGCGACCCCAGGCAGGGCAGGCTGACCAGGGAGCCAGCGTGCTGATCCTGTGGCCACAGCCCAGTTTGGCATCTGGGCGGAGCCCTGGAAGCAGGGGGACAGGCGCCCATCCCTCCTAGACAGGAGGCAGGAGCTGTCCAGCCCTGTGAGGCCCAGGCCGGGGTTCACCTCCCTTCGGGGGACTGGGAGTGGGAGCAAGACCCACTGCCGGGGCAGAGGAGCAGAGAGAGCCCCCACGCGGAGCACCTTGCAGGGCCTGCTGAGCGAGCCGCAGGCTTTGGGCCTCTCCCTCCAGCTGTTTGCGCTGTGCTTGCAGCTGCCTCAACAGCTCCTGGGTCTCAAAGAGGCTGTTCTCCAGAGAGTCCCTCTCGGCCCTGCAGAGAGGCATCAGGCAGCGGGGCCCGTGGCCCAGGCAGTCCTGCCGATGAGGGATGGCGCAGAGCGCGTTTCCGAGACAGCGGGACGGTGCCCGCCCAGGCCAGGCTCACAGACCAGAAGAAAAACAAAACGAACATCTCATCCGTTTTAAATCTCTAGAACCAAAGTAGGCCCTGCACAAAATAATCTTTCAGATGGATTAAAAAGCAACATGAAACAAAACAAAACAAGCAGCAAATAAACAACGCAGACCATAAAAATAGTAGAGGGGTGCCTGGGTGGCTCAGTCGGTTAGGCGTCCGACTCCCGGTTTCAGCTCAGGTCCTGAGCTTGGGGTTGTGAGATCGAGCCCCGAGGGTCTCAGCCTCCTGGAGCAGAGGCCCAGCAAGACCAGCCAGGGCGCAGGCAGGGGGAGAGACCCTGCCCATCTCTCCCGCTGGCGAGGGAGCCAGCACCCTGTGAACTGAGACTGTGTCCCTGGGGCTGCCGCCTCATCCGGGCCTGGCTGTGGAGGCTGCAGGACCTTGGACCCTGGGGTCCTCCGTCACTGTCGTCCAGCCCACGTGGGAGCATCGAGCTATAGCAGGACTCCGTGCCCCTGCTGTGTCCCGAGCATCACGCGGGAGCTCGTGAAAGCTGTGTGGTCACCCCCTCCGGCCCCCGGAGCCAGCCAGATAAACACGGCCGCATTCGCTGGGGACCACACATGCCAGGCCGATGTGGTTGATGTGTCCCCGGCAGCCTTGTCAGCAGAAGCTCAGACCGCTTGCTGTGCAATGCTGTTTAATGAGCAGCGCGCTCTGTCTGGGGGCCGCTGGGCTGGCAGGGGCAGGGACCCTGGGCCCAGGGGTCAGGGCTGAGCCTGGAGAGGAGATCCTGGGCTGCTCAGGCCTCTGCCCAGCCTCTGCTGGTGATCCAGACAGCAGATGTTGGCAGGCGACAGGGGCCTCTAACCCCTGCTCTTCTGAGTACCTGCGGGGCCTGGAAGGGTCAGCGGGCAGGGAACTCGGCTCCTGCTGACCCAGAGAAGCCTTTGTTAGGTTGTTCTCTTCCCATTTCTCTGTCAGCTTTCGTTTGCAAAAGAGGTTTGTCTGTGAGGATGTTTAAGGACCTGGGACTCGAAGGGTTCTCGTGACCCCCAGATTCTGGAATTCCAGGAGGAAACCCTTCTACAAAAATACTTAAATGTTCTCAAGAAAGCCCGAAAGTTTGGGGGCAGAAAGCCACCAGCTTTTGGATTTCCACAGAGACCTTGGGACCAGCTCAGCTCACAGGGCAGTAGCATAGAGGCACCCTGTTCTCGCCTCCAAGTGCCTATTTTATGTCTTCTGCAAGTGGCCCCTGATGGTCTTTGAAGCTCACCCTGGCCTCAACCTCCTGGTTCCCTGGGGCTGCCCCTGCCCCTGGATTCAGGGATGGGCACATGACTCCAGTCTGCCCATCTGAGCCTTGCAATGCCCAGGATCGGTTCAGAACATCAAGTGGCTCACGATGGCCAATGGTAGCAGCTTTGGGGCTTTGTGGGGAGAAGGGCACTATGTCTGCTGGAGGAGGGAGCCTGGACTGGCCATTGACCATTTGCCACCTCTCACCCTGAGCCTGCCTGAGAAAAAATTCCCTGAGTTAAGTAGCACTGATCAGGGAGAGGGAGGATCCTGATAGCACTGTGGGAGCATCTGGAACTAGCCTTGCCTGAAGCCGTGTGTACCCCGAACTTCTTAGGTGCATGAGACATCCCATGCCTTCCTTCTGCTGCTCTGAACTGGGCTTCTGGTTCCTTGGAATCTGGCCAGTGGAGCCGCCTTGCTCAGGAGGACCACCACAGGTTCTCACCAGGAGGACCATCACAGGTTCTCACCAGGCTCACTTCTAGATGCTGCTCCTACCCCAGCACTGTGCTTGCCCCTCACTCACAGCCTCTCTCGCACATACACAGAATTGCTCTGCCCTACAGTCTCTGAGTAGGGGCCTGCCCCCTGCCACACTCCAGGCTCTTCGAGGGTGAGGCCATGTGGACACAACCTGCTGGTAGGGCCCGGGTACCTGAGGTCAGCTGCCTCCTCGGCTGTGAGCTGGATCTGTCTCTCCAGGGCCTCCTGTTTGGCCAGCAGCTGGGTCCGCTCCTCAGACAAAGCCTCCTGGTCCTGCAGGGCCCTCTGTAGAGTCTCCATCTGGGCCTCCTGGTCCTGCAGGCTCTGGGCCAGCTGCTTTTCCAGGGCCTGTTTCTTGCACGTGACCTAGGGCAGGGGGCAGGGACTGTGTGGCAGAGAGTGGGAGGGGGAGGGGCCTCTCAGGAGAAAAGAGGCAATTTCGTGCAGAATGGCGCGGAGGAAGAGATGGGGAGGAGAGCGGACAGACGTCGGATCGGACCTCAGAAGGCACATGGGTGTTTTCACAGCAGAGGGGCCTCCACTCTGCAGCTGTGGCAGAGGAGCCCCAGACCGAGCATTCCCAGCGAAGAGCCAGCTGCTGATATAAATGGTAGCCTCGGTCGCCCCACAAGTGTCCGGGGAGCAGGAAACGTCACACGGCCATGGCAGTAGAAGGTGGCAGAGGAGCAGACTGCTGCAGACAGACACCCCCATCAAGAACATCACAAGAATCTAGACAGACTACGACACGGGGGTCCGCTCGAGGCCTCAGAGAGCTGCCAAGGCGGTGGGGACTGCGGGAGCCGAGGCCTAGGGGGAGGGGCACAGAGGAATGGACCTACCCCTTGGCATCTCTTCTTGCCTCAGAACCTGCTGATCTAGCAGTGCCGGCCTCCATTTCTCAGTTTCTAAAACTGAGAGTTTCTGACAGGACTATGGCCTCAGGGGAACAAAAACTCAAGTTCAGAGCCATCATAACAGAGGGGCCCCAACAAACCCCCAGCTTTTAGTTGCATTCACACAGGGTCGCACCCTGACAGTGGTATGGAATTGGAAATAGATCGTCCCTCATAAGAGCTGAAGCTCAGGTTTGAATCACTTCGA
Source organism: Ailurus styani (assembly GCA_002007465.1). Taxonomy (NCBI): domain Eukaryota; kingdom Metazoa; phylum Chordata; class Mammalia; order Carnivora; family Ailuridae; genus Ailurus; species Ailurus styani. Next base: position 164,723 of record LNAC01000654.1, on the reverse strand, counting down.
CCTGGGGCTGTGGCGATCATTTATCTTTGCTGCCCGCCAGAACCCAAAATAAGTCTTCCTGGAAGAATAGTGTCATCAAGATCCTCAAGTTGTTTTTACAGTTTTTTACCTATGATGTCTGGCATTTAATCAACATTACCAGGCATATCAGGAGTTAGGATCATATGGCAGAAACCACATGTAAGGACGTAAGTAAATGCCGATGCTTCCCTGCCCTCTTGGGTGCTCGGCTATGGGAGCGCTCAGACACAGAGTTCAAAGTCGCAGTGATTCAAAGCTCGAGAAGACCGGCAGCAAGATGTGGAACTTCACAACAGAACTAGAAACTATAAACAACCTCATTTTCAAATAGAGTAACTGAAGTTAATAAATATATGGATTCAATGCCAGCTTAGACAGAAGAGAGGACTACTCGTCTGGAAGACAGACAAAAGAATGTATTCAGACTGAATAATGAAGAGAAAAATGGATGAAAAACACAGAAAAGAGTGTGACAGACACGTGGGACAAGGTGAGAAGGTCCAACATCCGTGCGATCGAAGTTGCAGTAAGAGAGGAGAGGGACTACCGAGCAGGTGCTGCCCAAGAACGCCCCAAATCCAGCAAAATCCGTCAAGCCACAGATTTAAAATGAACCATAATCCTCCAGTAGGATAAATACAAAGCAAATGTCACAGACACAGAGCATAGTAAAGTTTCTGAAACCAAGGATAAAGAAATACACCTTTTAAACCCAGATGGAACAACACACATTACCTTAAAATGAGCAACAATAGGACTGACCTCTGATTTCCAAGCAGCAACAAGGAAAGTCAGAAGATGGTGGGATGAGCTCATCAAAAGGCTGATGGTAAATAAGGGCTACCCTAGTATTATTCTGTAGCCTGTAAACAAATCCTTCAAACACCCAGACCAGAGCTTTCTGCTTCTGATAAGGTGGAGGATGTGGTTGAAGACCAACCTTCCCACCTGGGGCACCTGGAAAGTATTCACATAAGAAACTGCATGAGGGCCCGACAGCTGCCAAAGTGATCAAGCCCCAAGCAGGTGTGGGTCCAGCCGAGCCCGACACTCACCACAGATCTTCTTCATGTACCAGCCAGGTCCTAAGTAAGCAAGGCCCAGAGCCTTCCAGCCAAGGATTAGGCCTTAGCTAAGAGGCTGGGAACTTGACTTATGGTTTCAGCAGACTTATGAGACTAAGGAGACCTAACCTGAAGTTCAAAGCTACCAAAGCATCTTGGGTTGGAGAGGTGAAGATATCAGAGAGGAGGGGAGACTCAGATTCGGTATTGTTTTTAAAAACGGTACTCCTTTTTTTTAAAAAATATAATATAACTCCAAACAAGTATGGGGCCAAGGGACTATGAAATCTGAATGAGAAGTGGGAGCTAAGGATCTGAGAAGTCAGGTGGAACTTCAGGCTGTCTTAACAGAACTGGGAAAGCAAAACCTGGAGGTAGGGCTCACCAGAGGTGGAGGCCCTGGTCAGCACCCAGCACGTCCAGTAAGGGGCCCGGGAGGACTGTGTCGCGCCCTCACACTCACCAGAAATAGAAAGCTCCTGCTCTTCACAGAGCCCATGTAAGTTATGAGCACGGAAAACCTGGAGCTCACTGGTGAACTTGGCACGGTCATGTGACTCGAAGTTCACAGGCAAGCCTGTACTTCTCTACACTAGTAATGAACACTAGGAAAATAAAATTAAAAGAGCAAGGCAATACACAACATCAACTTTAAGAATCAATTTACAGGGGCATCTGGGTGGTTCAGTGGGTTGAGCCTCTGCCTTTGGCTCAGTTCATGATCTCAGTGTCCTGGGATCGAGTCCCGCATTGAGATCCCTGCTCAGCAGGGAGCCTGCTTCCTCCTCTCTCTCTGCCTGCCTCTCTGCCTACTTGTGATCTCTCTCTGTGTCAAATAAATAAATAAAATCTTTAAAAAAAATGTACTCAGATATGGGCAAGACATTTACACTGAGCATAAAACACAGCTGAGAGAATTAAGAGAAATACCCTGCACCTTCACGGACAGACACCACAATGGTGAGAAGGTCCAGGCTTCTGAAATTGACCTATAAAGTCAGCACAATCCCAATCGAGTTTCTAGCAAGCTTTTCCGGTAGGGTGGGGATGACAGAAATTCACAAGCTGACTCTGAAATGTACATGGATATGTAAACAATTAGAACAGTCAAAACCATTTTGAAAAAGAAGAGTAAAGGCATGCCTGGGTGGCTCGGTCGGTGAAGCATCTGCCTTCGGCTCAAGTCATGATCCCAGGGTCCTGGGATCGAGTCCTGCTTCAGGCTCCCTGCTCAGCGGGGAGCCTGCTTCTCCCTCTGCCCTCAGCCCGACTGTGCTCTTTCTTGCTATCTCTCTGTGTCTCAAGTAAATAAAATCTTAAGAAGAAGAAGATTGGAGGACTCATACTACTTAATTTCAAGACTTACTGAGAAGCTACAGTAACCAAGACAGTGTGGTTTGGGGGAAAGAATGAGCAGATTGATGTGCACAGATCAACAATCTCATCTGTGCCCATACATGCATATATATGTTCAATTTGCTTTCAACAAGTTGCTAGGGTATTCAGGGGAGAAAGATAGTCTTTAAAAATTGGTGCCGGGACAGCTGGACATTCGTGTGAAAAATAACGGACTTCATATCTTACTCCACGTGAACCCAGTGGTTCACACATTTCGGGGGCACCAGAATCACCTGGAGTGCTCCTCAAAATCCAGATTTCTGCCACCCCCCCTGCAGTTTCTGATTCGGTTGGTTTCAAGTGGGCATTTTGAGAATCTATATTTCCAATGAGTTCCCTGGTGCTGCGGCTGCTGCCCTAGGGAACACACTTTGAGAACCACTGCCACAGTCACAGACCTCTATGTAAGAGCTGGGTGAAGACACAGGCGGGCATTTGCTTGTCCTTGGGCTACACAAAAATGTCTGAGACAGTATCTAGAAAATCGTAAACATACATTTTTTTAGACTTGGCAAATTGGATTTTACCAAAGTTAAAAAAAATTTATGTCCACCAAAAACAACAGTAAGAAAATGTCTAGGCAAGTCACAAAGTCGAGTCAGCGATTCCAAGTACATCTGTCTGACAAGGCTCTCGTGCTCAAGGTACACGGAGAAGCCCTACGTGTCCGTAACCAAATACAAACACCCAGTGGGAACAGGCAAGAGAGTTGAACAGACGCTTCACAAAATAACGTGTGCAGATTTCCAGCGAGCACGAGAAAATGTGCTCAGATCATCTGTTATCCAGGACATGCCAGTTAAAACCATCACAGTAGATGACTCCATACACACGGAAGAGCTGGGAAGCAGGAACGGGGGACGCCAAGCGTGGCCGAGGCCGCGCAGCCGCTGAAAGCTCCCCAGGCTCCCGCTGGCGGCAGATAAAGCAGCACAATCACCCCGGAACACTGCTCGCCACTTTGTAAGTTCAACACCCGCCTACCCAGCGGCCGCGATTCCCCCCTACACACATTCACGACTTGGACACCCACGTGCACGGCCGTCTCGTGAGTCACAACCCAGACGGCAAAGAACCCAAGTGCCCAGCAGCAAGGAGGTGGGAAAGCGAAGTGCTACCAGGGGGTTAAAGACCCCACGCTCTCGCTTCGCCTGACGGTGCAGCGACATCACCCGCCGACGTCGTGCGAGACGGGCAGCCCCCGAACGGCCCCAGCCTGTGGCTCCTTGACCAGAAGCTCTCGGACAGGTGAAGCCGTGCGTCGGGGGGAGGGCGGCGCAGAGGCTGCCTGGGGTTGGGGGGACCCGAGCCCCCCGGGAGACCGTCCACGTCTCCTCGGTCCTGGCCACGCGGTGCACGCGATGGTCACAACTCGTGGAACTGCACGCTGGCTCCCGAGTGGAAATCACACTCCAGTGGAAGGAGGAGGGAAGAGATGGGCCGGGAAAGGACGGGACGGAGCCCGAGGGACGGAAGGACGCGGAGCTGCGCCCCAGAGCACACAGGACAGCTGGGGTCTGGACGCGGCCGGGGGCCCAAGACTGTGGGCGCGGGGCTCTACGTGGGGCGACAGGCCGGGATCGGAGGGAAGCAAAATGCTCCTGGGTGCCTCCCCGCAGCGCCTGCTCTCCGGAGGCCGAGGTCCGCGGGAGGTGAGGAGTGACTGCGTGAGCGAAGGCACGAGCGAACAGCGAGCAGAGAGGCCCGGGGAGGAGAGAAACAGGACAGAGGGAAGCAGTGCCGCTCCTGCCCCCCGAGGGTGTGCAAGTCACGGGGCGGAGGCCTTCGGTCCTCTGAGGGGGCACTGGGCCAGGCCCTGGGCACGGGCACGGGCCCCGCGTCCGGGTTCTCTGCATTCCCCCCCCACCGGGAAACAGGCGCTGGAGCCGGCTTTGCATCTGCCCCCACGCTGAGCGGTTAGCTGTGGCGGCAGCAGCACCCCAGCGCCCATCCTGAGCCGCGTGACTCCCGAAGGTGACCCGCGGCCTTCCGCGCCCCAGGGAGCGGGGCGGCCCTGCAGGGTGGGAGTGGGGTGGGGCGCCCGGCGGCCGCGCACCTGCTCCAGCTGCTGCTCCAGGCGCCCGCAGGCCCGCTGCAGGCCCCCGCCCTCCGTCCGCGCCAGCTCCAGCTGCTGCTCCGCCCGCGCCAGCCGCTCCCGCGCGCCGGCCTGCTCCCGCTCCAGCGCCTTCTGCTGCTCCCGCAGCCCGTCCCGTTCCTGCTCCAGCTGCCATGGGGGAGGGGGGCAGGGAGGCGGCTGCGTCCCGGCCCGGAAGCAGGGCCGTGCACCCTCAGTCCCGTGGGCTGAGCCCCTGGCCTGGCCTGCGCAGGGCCCGTGTGGCTCCCATACGCCTCCTCCCCGGACCCCCGCTCTNCCCCCCCCCCGGGGGGGGACGGGGGGGGGGGCGTGGGGGGGGCCTGGCTCTTCACCTGCAGGACGAGGTGGCTCAAGTTGCCTTTGTCCTGAGCCAGCGCCTCTGTCAGGGCCGCCATCCTGGCCAGGGAGTCCCTTTGCTCCACTGCCTCTGACTTCAGCCGGGTCGCGAGCAGTTCCAGGTCAGTGCTGCTGGACTCGGCCTACGGGGGGGACGGCACAGTCACGCCGATGAGACTTCGGACCCGCGCGCAGACCGTCTGCCTGGGCAGAGCCGTGCTGCCAGAGACGGAGGGAGCTCTGGGTGGGACAGGGTGGGGAGACCTCTTAGGTGGGCGCTGGCCCCCTGGGTCTTCGGGCTGCAGCCGGGAGAGGGGCAGGGCGGCCCAGCGAGACACACGGAGAGGCAGGTGTGGCTGGTGGCCAGGGAGGACAGGCCTGAGCCCACCAGCCGGGGGCCCGGGAGGCCGCTGGTGGCTTCGGGAACCCCAGCAATGGACTGAGGAGGCACGTGAGTCGGGGGGGTGCAGCGCGGATGGTGGGAGAGAGCGGGCGGGGAGGGGTACCCGGGCCAGGGCGTTGCGCAGACCCTCCCTCTCGCTCTCCAGAACGTCCCTCTGCAGCCGGGCCGAGTTCAGCGCCTCCTGGGCTGACACCAGCTCCTTCTTGAGCCCTGAGACCTTCTCCTCCAGCTGCTCCAGGCGCCCTTGACTGAGGCCCAGAAACCAGAGGGTAGAGAGTGTGAGGTCAGCTCAGGGCAAGGTGGGGGCCACCATGGGCAGGGCAAGGGCCCAAACTCCCTGCGAGCCCAGGGAGCCCCAAAGGAGCGGGGGCGGCCCTGCAGGGACCGGAAGCTCGTGAGTCCTCTTTCAGGCCTGGGGGTGTGGGGGGTGATCTTGGTCCGTACCTTGACAGCCTCGGGTGAAGAGTGTGCTTGTGCATGTGCGTGTGCGCGTGTGCGCGCACATCTGTGCATGCACAGCTCACAGCGGCCACCTCTGGCCTTGGGGGTGGGGAGTAGGCCTTGCCGGAAGTTTGGAGCAGGGGTGTGGGGGTGGGGGTGATGCCCAGCCTGGGGGCGTCTGGAGAACCCTTTGCTGCTGTCCCCTCAGGCACCCCCACTCCCGGAGATGGGCCTGGTGGACGTGGCCCTGCTTGTGGCCGGGGACCCGGGGGCTGAGAGGCGCGGCAGCCGTCGCCCAGCGCACCTGCTCTCCAGCGACCTGCGGCCCCGCTCGGCCTGCTGCGCCAGCTCTTCCCCCCTGCTCTGCCCACAGCAGGCGGCCCTGCGTCAGCTCTTCCCCCCGCTCTGCCCACAGCAGGCGGCCCCTCTGCAGCTCCGCCTTCTCGGCCTCCAGCCTCTGCTTCTCTGCGTCCAAAGTGGCCACCTTCCCCCTCATCCCCTCCACCATGGTCTCCAGAGCCCTTTTCTCCCTGGTGGCAGGGGAGGCGGAGGGTTGGGGCAGCCCAGGACCGGGTCCGGGGAAGGGGAGCCGAGGGACGTGCCCTGGGCAGAGTCAAACCTCAGCGGAGTCTCGGGAGCGTGGGCAGGACCAGGTGGGCGCCAGGCCAGGGGCCACCGAGGGCAGCAGCCTGGGGGAGCGTGGCAGGGGACAGGAGAGACGCAGCCACCTCTGGCCCCGGTGGGCTGGTCCGCTCCCGGAGGCCTTAACTGAGCCCCGAAAGCACTCAGAGGTCCTGTCCCGCTGCGTGCCGTGCTCAGCCCTCTGCCCCCGGAGGCCACGTTCAGCTAGTCCTTGCAGACCTCAGCGGGGAGGAAGGGACCCCTCGTCTGCCGGAGCCCTCTTCACCTCGTCCCCCAGGGGCCCTGGGCCCTTGAGGTGTAGCACGGTTGTGCAAAGCCGTGCTCACAGGCTGACCCACCCCGAGTCCTCTCTGCAGGCCACCCCGCAGCCGGGCATCTGGACCTCCGCGGCTCCCCCTCGGGCTCTGGCCCCTGGAGCGCCCAGTCTTGAAGCCTCCCTTTCCCCAGGGCCGGTGGGATCGGGCCCCTCTGCCCCCTGCGCAGGCGCCCACCCAGGCCGGCCCCGCTGTCCCGGGTGCTGCAGCTCCCCCCCAGCAGCCAGACCGGCCCTTCCAAGCCGCGGCTGGAGAAAGCGGTGCCCCCCGCTAAGAGACTCCAGGGCCCCCACTGCCCTCTGCTCCGTGGAGAAGGCCCCCCAGCCTCCCCCTGCTCACTGCACGGCTCTACACCCCCACCTCTGCTCCTGTCTGCCCTGGGAAGGCCTCCCCCGTACCCTCCTCCTCCACCCCTCCGTCCACGCCCCATGCCGGGCTGAGCGCCTCTGCCCGTCTTTCCCTGGGAAAGGCCCCCGCCCCCCCAGCCAGAGCCTGCTGGCCTCCCACGGCCCAGCGCAGGCAGCCTGTGCCTGCGGAGGCCCCACTGAGCCCCCCCCGCTCAGGACTACGAGTCCCGGGAGATTCTTGTCCCGTGCTTCCCCACGCCTGCCAACCCCAGGGCAGTAAGATGTGCACAGAAGCCTCCAGAAAGCCTCACGGCGGACGGCACCCCAGGCTGCCAGATCCACAGGGCGCCCCAATGGATGCGGAGAGAAGGGAGTTCGGGGGGACGTACGGACCATTTCTGAAGGGTGGGCAGACCCTGGGTTGGAGGCCTGGGAGTGAGGCGGGAGGCGGGAGAGAGCGCGGAAGTGAGGCTGGCAGCACTTGGGGGACGCAGGCTGAGGGGGCAGGGCATCCACGGAGCCTGGGCTCCGGGAAGGTGCAGCGCAGGTGGGCCCGGCTGAGGGCCAGGAGCCTCAGAGCAGGTGGGGGGCCGTGGGGCTGAGGGGGCAAGGGCGGCGGCCTCGCCAGGAGCTGTTTCTGTGCCGGAGGCGGGACCCTCGCTCTCCCTCCTGCTGGCAGCACCCCAGGGCTGGCACTGCCCGGCCCGCCCCGCTTGGCCCCGCAGTCACCTTCGCAGGAGCTCGCTGGCCGTGAGGCAGCGCTGGGCCTCCCGGCTCTGGGTCTCCAGCTCCCGCAGGCGCTTCCCGGAGGCCTGCAGCTCCTGCCGGCTCTCGGACAGCTGCTCCCCGAGCCTGGCGGCCACCGCCTGCGCACACTCCAGCTGCAGGCGCAGCTCCTGCCGCGGGGCAGGGGTGCGGCGTGAGCCCCCTCTGACCTTTGACCAGACTCCCCCCAGGAAAGGTGCGCTGAGGACCGGAGCCCCTCCCGGCCCCGAAGATGCACTGGCTGTGCCAGACCCTTCCCCAGGGCCTCCTCCTTCTCGAAGGCCCCGGCTCCCTGTGGTGGCACCCAGGCCTCCCTCCCTGTGAACCCTGGGGATCCGGCCCTGGGGGAGCCATGGCAGGTCCTGTATTGGCACCGTGGGCCTGGTGGCACCCGGGCACAGCTTTGCCCCGTGGGCCGTGGCTGCCCACCTGCTCCAGCCTCCGCCACCTCTCGATGGCCGTCTGCACGGCCTGCAGTGCGGGCTCCGGGGTGCCCAGGGGCTGGGCCCACCGTGGGGACACGTCCCGGTGGGGGGGCGCAGAGCCTGTGGGCCACCCCTGCTGGCCCCGTGCCTCCTCAGCCCCGGCCCCGCCACTTGTCGCCAGCTCCGCGTCTGCCCGGGCCACCTTCGGGGCGCAGAGAGGAGGGGACAGAGGGAGAGAGCTCAGGGCTGTGGCCACGCAGGGACGCTCTAGATCCCGCGGGGGGTCAGCCCTCGGGATCCAGGCTCTTGGGCCGCTCTCCCGCAGGAAGGACGGAGACAGGCCGGCACCTCTGTGATGCTCTTCAGGACGTGCCGCAGGGACTCAACTTCCTCCTGCAGGGCGTCGGCGGCCAGCTGGCCTCCGGGGCACCGAGCCTGCTGTGGTCGGAGCAGACGTGTGGGCAGGGCGGGCGCCGCACCCCCCCCCCAGCCCGCCTCCCGCGGAGTGCCACTTTCCCGGCCCTGCGCACCAGCTTCTGGACCTGCGATCTCAGGGCAGAGATGGTGGTCTCCTTCTTCGAGTTCTGCTCTGTGAGTTTCTCCAGCAGCAGGGTCTGCTCAGACAGTCTGGAGAAGAGGTGGGGGCCGGGAAAGGGCTGTTGGAGCAGAGAACAAAGCCCAGCGCACAGGGGGCCCGCAGATGCGCGTGCTGTGTCCAGACTCCCCTGCGGTGCCGTCCACACCCCGGCTTTGGCCAAGTAGGCCTTAGTTCCTTGTCTGGTCAGGCACTTCTCCCTGCTCCAGAATCTTCAGTGGCCCCCACTGTCTCTGGAGCAACGTGCAGCATCAGAGTCCAGCATTCCAGGCCCCCACCCTGACCACGTCTGGCTCTCCAGTGTCATGGCCAGTGGCCCCCTGAGGCCGTGCCCCTGTGCTCACGGCCGTTGGTCCAGCTGCTTCCTCTGCCGGGAGCACCTCAGCCACCAAAACTCTAACAAGTGATGTCACTGTCCCTTCCTTCCCAGGCGCCGCCTCCTCAGAGTCTCCCGGCTCCTCTCGGTGGCACCTGGGCCCCCCTCCGCGGCCCCCGTGTCTTGGGCAGCCCCTGCAGGCTGCATTGGGCCACCGTGCTCCTTCGGGCTGCTCGGGGGTTTGTTGGACTTGGCTGGCCCCCTGAGGGCAGGCCTGCAGGCGTCTGTGGACAGGAGGCCCTCGGTTCTGAGGAACTGTGCCCTGGAGCCAGCGGGTTAGGCCGCCCCTGGGGTGCTGTGCCCTACTGTCAGCCGAAGCTGCCCTCCCGAGATTTCTGCGCCGCCGACATGGTTCTGTGTCTAAACCCTCGTGTGCTTGCTCGGAGCCCCGCAGACCCCAGAAGGAGCCCTGGTCTCATCTGCACCAGGACCTGGGCCCCTCGCCTGCCTCAGCTTCTTAAATGGTCTACCTCCAAGCGGGTGCCCCCCTCTGCGGGGATGTGCCTCTTGGCCGGAGAAGTCTGCTTCTGGGCGCCAGCCAGGAGGACACAGTCTGAATGTGTCCCCTGCCGCGTTCCCCGAAACCCTCGAAGTTTGGGCGCTCGAGCTCGGCCTCTGGGGCTGGGTTCGGGGTGCGGGAGCCCACCACCTTGGGGACCATCCCTCTGGCGCCAGGAGCGCCATCACCGACGTGAAGGGCAGCCCGGGAGGCGTCCCGGCGGCGGCTCAGGAGGCGAAGCTGCGCGGGTGGCGTGCGGGCGTCGTGGACCCGCCGCCGCTCCAGGTGGGGGTGGGGGTGGGGGTCCCACGTCCAGGCCTGCCTGCGCCCGCACCCACCTGGCCTGGAGCGCCGCCTCCTCTGCGTCCCGGCGGCCCTGCAGCTGGAGCATCGCCCGCACCTCGTCACGCAGCTGCCGCTCCAGCCGCGTGGCCCGCAGCGCCCCCGGTTCCAGGGCAGCCGCCCCGCTGCTGGCCGACCGCCGCAGGCTGGAGTCAAGGTTCAGGCAGGCCGTCTGCAGGCGCCAGGCCGTCCTGGCCGCCTCCGCTCGCATGTCGGTGAGACCCCTGGGAGACAAGGGCAGCACCCCGGCTGAGCCTCCGACCGTCCGGGGGCTCCGCGGGCCGCGAGCCGCCGGGAGGGGCAGGATCAGGTCACGTGGGCCCTGCTCTCTGCCCACAGCAGACCCCTCCCCTGCCATCCTCAGAAGCCCCAGCACGAGGCCTGGAGGGTGGCCCCATCCCAGCCGGGGACGGGGAGCAAGGGCTGGGCCAGGCCGGACAGGACGGCCTGTCTGCTTCCAGCACGACCCTGACCCGCGGAGCCTGTCTCCTGCTGTGCGAGCGGGGGTGCTGATGTGCACCTCGAGGGTCCCAGATCAGAGGGATCCGACGGGCCCCAAAGCTCCTCCTAGGGACCCCCCTCTGCAGCATCCTCCAGCTGGCAGGCCCCGCGGCCTCTCTCCCTCACACCCCTGCCTACCTCGCTCTGTCCGTCTGTGCTCCCCCCAACCCTGATCGCCCCCCTCTCCTGTCCGTTCCTCCCCACCCGCGGGGCCAACCCGACGCCCCATCTCCCCCACCCTGTGGGCCCGGTGCCCGCACCTCTCTGTGGTCGCACGCACATCAGCCAGCTGTATGCGGAGTGCGGTGACCTGTCTCCACAGGAGGAGGAGTCCCTGGGGCCCCCCCGCGCGTGTGCCCGGGCTCTGAAAACAAGAGGCTTGGGTCTCCTTCAGGCCTGGGAGGTGGGAGGAGCCCTTCCCACAAGCCCCCCTTCCAGATGCCAAGCTGGGTTGGCGCCCAGCAGACCCAGCGTCCCCATGGTCCCGCAGTCTCGAATATGCAAATCCCCTGCTTCCCGGGGAGCAGTGCTCACTCCCCCGCCCGAGGACCTGGGCAGGGGACCACTGCAGGTCCTGCCCAGGATGAGGACGCACCCAGCCTGGTCTCCCTGCAGCCCTCAGCCCCCGCGCCCCCACCCCCGCCAGCGCAAGGAGGGGGGCAGCCTTCCCTTCCTCCTCTGGCACCATGTGGGGGAGCCCCTAACACGTCCAGCTGTGGGGCTTGGTCCTCGAAGGTGCCAGGGACCCAGAGGCCTCTACCTCTTGGAGCTCACAGAGGGGAAGGTGGAGAAGCTGCCTGCTGAGACAGGACGCAGAGAATTCGGGTAGTAAATGCGGGGCAGGAGGCCGCTGCAGGACTGTGGGGGCGGGATGGGGACAGAGCCGGGGGCACTGGCGGGATGGAGCCGTGTGTGGCCAGCGGAGTCAGCCTTTCAGGGGACGGAGCTGAGGTCCGGGGCTCCTGAGTCTCCGCACCGCGTCCCCCGTCCCTGAGCTCTGCTGTGTCCTGAGTGCTGACCTCCCGCGTCCCCAGAGGGCTCAGCGCATGCCCCGCGCGGCCCCACACCCCCCTGCCCTTCCTGCCCGACACACCTCCCTCTTCTTGCCTAGGCCCCGTCCTGATCCCACATCTGGGCCCCCGTTGAGCCCAGTGACGCTTGACTGCGTGCCTGGGGCCAGACCCTGCTCCCCGCCCCCGCCATGGCCATCACAGAGCAGGGATCAGGGCCGCGTCTGCAGGAGCGTCCGGATGCCGGCCTGGCTGGCCCAGTAACTGCAGACTTCACAGCTTCCGGAACGCAAGGCCGGGCTGGCTGACACGGGCAGGAACACTCAGGCCAGGAACTGGCGAGGTCGGGAACTCAAGAGGAATACAGGCAACCTCTTGCCAAACTCAGCGACTTGAACACGTTTCCTTGACCACAGCGGCTCAGGGGACGGGGAGAAAAGCCTGGGGCCCATCCAACGGGGGTCTGCCCACACTCAGGAGTGAGATCCCAAAGCTGCTCTCCAAGTAAGGGGCGCCAGCGAGGCCTGACTAGAACCCACACGCGCCCACATACACAGGCGTGCACACGTGCCTGCAGGACGCCGTAAGGAAGTACCATGGACGGAATGTTGGCGTCCCCTAAAATTCAAACGTTGAAACCTAATCCCCAGTGGGATGGGATTTGGGGGTGGGGCCTTGTATAAGAGGCCCTTGGGAGGTCCCTCACCTCTCCACCATGTGTGTGTGTGCGCGCGCACCCTCGTGTCTGTGTGTGTTTATAGTGAGAAGGGGCTGTCCACTGGCCACCCACTGAACGGCCCCACACCTTGATCTCAGACTTCCTGTCTCTAGAACTGTGAGAGTTAATGTTAGCTAACATGAGCTCCAGCCTGTGGTTCTGTGACAGCAGCCTGACGATAAGACGGGAAGGAAATGTATCTTCCCTGCAGATATGGGGCCACAAGTCAGCCTACATGCAGTGTTCAGTCTGAATGCATATAGCCTGGTGGTTTAAAAGGACTCAGGCTGAAAATTTACTTCACTGGGGCCCCAAAGACTGTCAGAACCCGTACGTACCTGTCAGAAGCAAACGAAAATCCTTTCTGGAACATACCACCTCCTTTCCAGGTTCCAAAGAACTTTCACAAAGTTCCAAGAGAAATAAACAGCTCTTGGTTTAGAATAAAAAAATAAAATCACTAAAGACACAAGGAATCAGAACACTATGGTCAAGAGCCAGAAGAAACAATAGAATCAGACCTTAAAGACCTTGAGATGTCGGAACCTCAGACTCAGCGGAGAACATCCCTATTTTCAGGATGCATCAGCAAGAAAACGAGAGGCTTGGACATGTGAGTTAAGAGTAAGATATTTGGGAAAGAATCAACCAGAAATCTTAAAGATGAAAACCACAATATTTGGAATTTAAGCAAAGCAGACAGGGGTTAACACCGCTTGGACACCAGAGACAGACGTGCTGACCAGGTAGGTATATTTGAAGACGTTGTCTAGAATACAAGCCAGGGTGACAAGAAGCAGATGTGCCGGGTTCAGAAGCCTGAGGAGGTTGGGGGGTTGTGGGAGCAAGTGGCCCGCTCGGAGTCGGGAGGAGCCAGGATGAGCACAGGCAACGCTCGGAGATGTAAGGGCTACTTTTGGAAAGTCACAAAGACACAGCAGATGAATCTGAAGAAGAATAAACAGACAGAAATCCACACAGAGACCCATCCTAGTAAAACCGCAGAATGGCCAAGTCAAAGCCAGGATCTTAGAGCCAGGTGGGGAGGACAGACACCATCCAAGGCCCTGGGCACCAACCTCCTGCCAGGGGACAAAGAAAGGGGCTTTAAAGCACTGACAGAGAACACCTGCCGGCCGGTGAGACATCCTTCCACAGCTGAGGGGGGAGTGAAGTCCCTCGACCGGCCAACCCAAGCTGAACCAGAGAGCTGTCCTCCGGGACATGCATCTCCGCTCGGCGGTCGCAGGCCCGGCCACAGGAAGAAGCGGAAGCAGGGACGCGGGGCTGCCTCTCACAGGCCCCCTGGTGTGTGCGGGGGCCCCGCCCTCAGCCACTACCCTGCAGTGACCGCCACAGCCGTCTCCGTGACACATGTGAAGGCCCAGTCTCCCTCTGCTGCCCCTCCCTGTCCACGCAGCAGGAGGCCCACCCAGCCTCCCACGGAACGACAGCCACAGATGGCTGGGCGCAGGGGCCAAGCCCTCCTGCGTGGCAGTCGAGCGTCACGGCTGTCCTTTCCGCCGGACGCTGGGCGGGCAGCGCAGGATGGCCCCGTGAGGTGGGCTCATCTGAGGGGCATCTGTGGCTCAGCCTGGGCCCCGGGACACTGGAACCCTTGGCCTTGGCTTTCGCCTGGAGGGACCCTGCCAGTGGCACCGGAAGAGGACAGCGGGAAGGCCGTGGGGACACCCGCCCCCCTTAGGGACGGCCACAGCCGCGCGGGCCTGCCTTGACCCAGGCCGCGCCCCTTTCAGGGGCCTGTGTCCGAGCACAGAGCAGAGGAGAGGCGTGAATGCCTCTTCTCACTCAGCGGCCACAGCCTAGCCGTGGGAAGACCCGGACCAGGCAGGGGGCGGGCGCCATCTCCCCGGCGCATCTCCCCCTGCTCAAGCCAGGGGTCTTGCCACCAGAGACCACCCCTGAGGCTGCGGCCTGGGGCGCTGTGCCCTGAACTCTGGCAGGGCTCAGGGTTTCAGAAGACTGTGATCAGGCCAGGCCTGGGGGGCCCTGCTCGCGCTGGCCAGGGGCTGGGAGCAGCGGCGTGGCCCCCGGCTCCTTCGAGTGCCCCCTAGCCCTGCAGTGTGAGCAGGAGTCAGGCCTACGGGGACCACCTTCTCTCTCAAGAATGGGGCGGGCCGTGCCAGGGCCAGGACGCTGTTTCCTCCTTCCACTTCCCGAGTCTGATCTTGGGGTCCTGCCTGTTCTCAGGGGAGGGCTTCCCCCCCCGGTGCCCCCGCTCTGTGGACTGTGTGGCCAAGCTGGATGCGGAACGTGGTGTGGCAGGGGGTCCGTGGCCTCGCCCTCCAGGGGGAACCACAGCTAGAGCCGGTTCACCCTCTCCCGGCCCCCTCTGCCTCCCCCTGCCCGGGCCACAAACGCGGAGCCCGTGTCCCCCGCCCGCAGGCTCCGCAGGAGAGCACCTGTCTCCCGGTCCAGCGGCGGGCCTCCCTCCGCTCCAGCTCGCCCCGAGCACGGAGCACGCTGTCCGCCGTCCTGGCCAGCTCCTCCGCTAGCCGGTCGTTGGCCTTCCGCATGTGCTCCAGCTGTCCCCGCAGAAGCGTGTTCACCTGGGACAGCGCGCTGCTCCTGCGCGGGCCGAAACCACAGCAGGGCCGTGGGCAGGCGGCTTCCCTGCGACAGGCCCTCCGAGAGCCCAGCCCCACGCCTCTGGGCCCGGCCAACCCGGCTTGGGTGAGAAGGTCCCCAAGCCACGCCTAAGTGGCACTGACCGCCTGCACGGGTCCCCCACGGCTCCCCAAAGGGGGCCAGTGTCTGAGCGCCCCGGCACCCTCCTCCGGGTCTGAGACGCCTGCTCTCCCTCCTCCTCCCAGGCCGAGCGTTCCTGGCTGCGCCCGAGTGCGGTCGGCTCCGTCGCCGGGGCCAGCTGAGCCCGGACACACACGAGAGGGGCAGCTGACAGCGGAGGGGGCCGGCCTGGGAGGAAGGGGGGCAGTGGAGAGAGGGAGTCTGCACGCCCGAGGAGGGGAAGCCCCCCCGTGACCGTGGGGTCCTTTCTCCTCCGAAACCGGCTGCGCGGGGCGGAGCGGCCCTCCCAGAGCCCCCCTCCCGGCCAGGCCGCGAGGCCGCCAGAGGGACCTTCCCTCTTTCCAAGCTGGGCATCAACCCCTCCTGGGTCGTGACCCTCACCCCCGTCTCCGCTGTTTTTGAAAACTGGCTTTCAAAATGCTTCTCAGCACTTTCCTTCCCTTTCCAGTCCCCGAGGAGGAAGCAAGTAACGGGGAGTATTCCACAAATGTCCCGACCTCCCCAGGTCTGGAGCTGCCCGGGCTCAGGGGCGGACCCTCCCGCCGTCCGCCCTGCGCTGTGCACCCCTGCCTCTCCCTTCCAGGGCCGCGTCCTGGAGCTGGGGGCAGGGGCTCCTGTCGGAGCGCCGGGGTGACCCCGGGGAGGGGCTGGCGAGCACAGGAGCCCCTGGCCAGGAAGTCCAAGGGGCCCGGGAGTCAGGGCCGGAGCGGGAGGAAGGGCGGGCTTGAGGGCAGCCCCCACGGGCACCGGGACCGCTGTGCGGACGAGGCCCACGGTCAGCTCAGGGGCCCTGCCTGCAGCGCCGGCCAGAGCGCCAGCCTCGGCGGCATCGGGGGCCGGGGGGGGGCCACGCTCGGGAGTGCAGGGCCCGTGCGACCCCAGACCTGTGGGCCTTGCACCGCACACGTGAGGCCCACAGCCCGTGGGTCCCCCTGCCCACCCTGCCCCGCCCACTCCTTCCCCCGCCTCTGAAGCCTGTGGCCGAGGCGTCCAGGCAAATTTGACTTGGAGTCACTATGGGAAGAGACGGGCCAACGGCCCCAAGGCACAGTGGGGTCTGCCGCCTCTGGGGGTGACAGCCGAGCCCCCGGTAGCCCTGCCCACCGCACGTGTCCCGACTCACCTCTGCTCAGCGGCCTCCAGACGGCTCAGGGCCTCCTCCAGGTCCATGCTGTGCTCCAGCTCTGACCTCCGCAGCCGAGCCTCGGTGCTCTCCAGGCGGGCCTGGAGCTGAGGGGAACAGAGGCCCCACGTGGCCAGCGGCTCTCGAGCCCGCCAGGCAGGACAGCGGTGCCAGGAAGCCCTCCCGGACGCGGGAGAGGGGGTCTCCCTCCAGCTGCCGGCAGGGGTCTGCTGAAGCTGGGGGCCCTCCCCACCAGGGGGCCGAGGGGCAGGCCTTCGTGCCCCGATCCTGTGCCCAGCGCCTGTGGCTGGCTGAGGAGGCCCTCGGGGCCTGCTTTGTAGGGGCAGGATGGGTGAACCAGGGTCACCCCCGCCGAGAGAGCGGGAGTGTGGGGTCCCGCCCCCGTGCCGGGTTCTGCGTTCCCAGTGCCTCCTCCCGCAGGAGGGCAGGAGCCACGGCCACCACACGTGGGCTTCCTCCCCTGCAGGCCTGGTGGGGGGCTGGGGGTCGCCCGAGCTGGACCAGGCCTGCCTCAGAGCCTGCATCCTTCCTGGCTCCCTGCTGGGGCCTGAGCAGATGGGAGCCTGGAGCTCCAAGGGGAACGGGAGGTGCCAGAGTGCACTTGGGGTGTCTGGGGCGGGGCGCTCAGGCCCAGCGGGCAGGCTGGTGGGGGCAGAGACACGGGAGGTCAGGAGAGCCGGGAGGCCAGGGCAGGGGCGGGGGTGCCCGCCGAACAGGCACACTGGTCACCCTGACCCCCGCCCCGGCCTGCCCATCTGCTCGGGGGTGACGTGGGGGAGGCCTGGCCCCTTCAGGCGCCTGCACAGGGGGAGGCCGAGCAGCCCGCGGGAGCTGGCATGTGCGCTGAGCTGCGGGGTCTGCGAGTTCAGTTCTGACTCACGAGGCTTACTAATCTGTCCGCAGGATTTCTGGCTTCTATTCCCAGGTTCCCTGGTTCCCAACATCTCCCCACCCTGTGCTAGGAAGGCCCCCCACCCCCACGGCCGGGCCCAGGCCGCAGACAGCCCCGGAGGGCCGGCCAGCTCGCTGGTGTCCTCCTGGCACCGAGGGGGACCCTCCGGGTCCTGCCCTCAGGGGCGCAGCAGGGATGGGGCGGCGGGGAGAGCCGGTGTTCAGGGTGGGGGCTGGCCATGCCGCTGGTTCCTGCAAGCCCGGGATATCGCGGGGCCCTTGAGCGGCTGGCACGGGTCACTGGTCAGGCTGGGGAAGGGCCGGCCCCTGGTTCGGTCTCGGCTCCGACGCCGGCAGCACGGCCCTCGGCATGTCTGGCTGCTCCGAATCTCGGTTTTCTCTTCTGGAAAGTGGGCTCATCTATCCTGCCTCGTAGTGCGAGGAGGACTCTGAAGATGGCAAGGGTGGGGGGGGCCAGACACATCGGGGGCCCCGAGCACCCCACATGGGGAGCGGGCATCCCCGGCCCAGCCCACAGCAGGAGCTTGGAGGCGCAGACCGCGGCAGGGGGCTCTGGCCTGGCACGTTTCCTCGGCTTCCCGCCATGGATTCCCCACCCGAACAGCAGGAGCCCCAACCCCACGCTTCGTAACCACGTGGCCTCTTGCTGCAGAGGAAGGCGCTGTGGATGCCCCGGGGACCGAGGATCCAGGACCCAGCGGTCAGAGCTGTCCTCTAGGTCTATGGTGGCTCTGCTGTCAGGAGAAGGTGGGGGGACAGAGCCCATTCTTGCCAAGCTCTGTCTGAGGGTTGGGGCCAATTCCCAGTGGACCCCAAAAGTGAGGTGCTGGGGCCAAGGCTCAGGACAGACCAGGCTGCCCCACAAAGCCCCTGGGCAGCCGGGACACAGGCCTGCCTTTCGGCTGGGCTGGGAGACCTGGGGGGCACTTTGCAGGAGGGAGGGGGGCCTGGACTCCCATCCTATTCTCCCCTCCCCCTCTGGCCCGCGTCCCCGTCTGTGGCTTGGGGTTTAGGTGCGCTGTGGCTGACGTCCCCTGTCATTCGTTGTCCTAAGACTCGACGGCGGTCCCGGCCATCTGACCACCAGCCCCGACAGGTGAGCGCCTCGCCGCAGGCCAGGCTGCCGCCTTCCGCTTGCCACGTGCCCGGGGTGCGTGCTTACCCGCTGGCTGAGCGCGTGGTACCTGCCGGCCAGCTCGTCCTGCTCGGAGCCCGCCTGGGCCAGCAGATTCTCCAGCCTGGACAGCTCCCCCTGCAGGAGCTCGTTCTCCTCCTGCACACGGGCCGCGGCGGCCCCCGGCCCCTGCGTTCCTGCACGGGTCGCGCTGCGTCAGCCTGTCTGGACCACCTCCTCCAGGCGAGGGCCCCCGCCTCCTCAGCCGCCGCACCCCGTCCCCGCGGTGGGCCTCTGCGCCGGTGGCTGGGCTCCCGCGCTGGCCTGCCCTGCTCTTCCGGGGGGTCCCCGTTCTGACCGGGGACCCTGGTTGGGGGCTGTGGGCGTCACGCTCCAGGCTCCCTCCCGCCCTCTCCTGTCGGAGGACTGGCCACCGATGCCCTAGCTCTCACCCACGTCTCTAACCCCAACACAGCCCCAAACCAATGAGAGTGGAGGGTGTGGGGGTGGCCGGGACCCTGGGGACCCCCGCCCTGTGAAGCAGCGAGAACTGCTGGCTCAGGGTAACTGGATCGCATCTGAACAGTGAGTCGCTTTTCTAAGCACACAGTGGGCTTTCTTCTTCCTTAACACACACCTTTTGTGAGTGACTGGTTCCCTCAGGAGACTGGACAGACCCTTACTACAGAAAGGGGTCTCGGGACCCACACGAGAGAGAGTCACCAGCTAGTGAGGACCAAGTGGCCTGACCAGTTGGGTGCTGCAGGGACCCAGC
>LNAC01000654.1:121902-141829 GCA_002007465.1 Ailurus styani | reverse complement strand
GGGGGGGGCGGCAGCTCTGGAGGGTGGGATCCGAGTCTGGGGGCAGGAGGCTGCTGCTGCGGGGCGGGGGCGGATGGCCTCGTGGGTCAGGAATGGAAACCACGCGGAGCAACGTCACCACTTCCCCTTGCTGGGGGCCCGAGTGGACGTCCCGGCTGCCGGCGCGTGGGCACACGGACAGCCTGCGACGCAGGCGGAGAGAAGGGTCGGTTCGCAGGAGGAGCCTGGCATCCTCGGGACGCAGAAGGCGAGGCTCCCTGCACCGACTGAGGGAGGCCCTCGGGTGCCCAGGGTGGGTTCAGGGAGCCCCGCGGCGGGCAGGCAGGGGCACCCGGGCCTCTGATCAGAATCGCCCCGGAGAGAGCGTCCAGCGGACGACCCCAGCTCAGCCGGGTCACAAGCCGCAGCGTGCTGGCCAGCAGCAGGCCGAGCGAGGGGCCGGGGGCTGTCCGGGGGCTGTGCGCGTGGACCGGCCCGCCGCGGGCTCCGGAGGCCGGGCTCCCGCAGTGCCGCCGTGTGGCCGCCAGCGGCACTGCAGGAGGCTGCGCCCGGCTCCGGGTGCGAGGGTGCAGGGCTCGCGGGGAGGGGTGAACGGGGCAGCCCCCGAGTGCAGTGAGGCAGGCACCCACCGCTGAGGGCTCCTCAGTGAACGGGGCCAGCCCGCGGTCGGCACCCGAAGGGCAGGTTTCCCGACCCCACGGTGGGTGAGGGGCTCGCCCAAGGTCCCGCACTCACAAAAGGCAGTGCTAGGACGGACCGGCCTGTGGGTCCCCGCACCTTCCCGGCGGCCGGAAGTCGGGACTCGGCAGGCACCCTGGCCTCGGGTCACAAGCCGCAGCGTGCTGAGCAGCTCCCCGGTGCGGCACGTCCCGGAGCCTGGGCAGACGGGCTCTCATGCCCCCCGCCCCCGTACTGCTCCCTGCCCGCCAGCTCGGGCGCTCCCACACCTGTGGGCACCGGGCACCCCACAGGCCTTCCCGCATCCCTCGGCGGCCCACTTCGGCCCTCGCCAGGCGTGGGCACAGCTGGGACAACACGTCCGAGGACAGGGAGGGCCTGCAGCCACGGCCAGCCACCGGATGTCTGTTTGCCATCTTTCCGTGGCTTGGCCTGCGCAGAGGGCCCTGGCCGGGGTGGCTCCTGCCAGCCTCTGTTTCCTGAGGAAAAAGAGCTTCTCTGTGTCTGGTGTAGCACCTGGCCCCTGGCTGCTGTGTCTCAGCACTGGCCAGTGTGGATTTCTGGGCATTTGTGGAGCCCTCTGGGGCCCTGGGTGTCGCCCCAGGAGCACGGTCATGCTTCTTATGGGGGAGCATTTGGTCCTCAACTCATAATAAGTGGGAGAGGCGGGCCAGGCACTGAACAGACATCGGGGGGAGAGGGGGACAACTTGTCGTTCATCCCCGAGTCCCCAGAATGATCAATGCCTGGCACAGGTCACCATGTGAATGGGGGAAAACCCAGCCTAAGGAGCAAGTCACTAAGTACAGAATGACTTATATTAAGGAACTCTCGGAAGGGCAGGAGCCCTGTTGCTCTTGTTCGCTCCTGGGTTTGCAGCGCCCACGCAGACCTCCTAGGGAAAGTGGCAGGCGAGCTGGGCCTTGAAGGACGAGCAAGAGCCCGACAGCTAGCGGGGCACAGGTCCGGTGTCCGGGTGGAGGGAAGAGTGGAAGCAAGGGCAATGGGGAGGGTTCGCAAAGTCCGCGTGGGGCCTGGGAGAGGGGGTGCAGGGGTGGGGGGATCAAGGCAGGAGAGGACACCGGGGAAGGCTTGAATGCCTGTCCCCTTGGCGGTGGTGCTGCCACAGTCCCCCCGGACCTCAGGTGGCAGCGGGGATAGCAGTGTTTCTGAACGAGGAGGGATGGGGCCCATCTGATCAGCATAGCTGGGTAATCTGACCTGGTCTGCTGTGACTTTGGCTGCATCAGGGCAGATGGATGGAAGATTCGAGATGGGCCGGCACCTCCGTCCCTGGCTGGCTTGGGAGGACCACAGGGCCCGTGGCAAGTGACTGAGGAGGGCTCGCCACACCGTGATGCTCTCGACCACCCGAGCTCCTGTCCCATGGGTGAGCCCCCTGGGCTTCCCTCCCACCCATCCTGTCCCGTTCCACCTCCTCTTCTGTCGCGCCTAACACAAGGCTCCAGCAAGCCTTCCTTCTTATGCATCTGTGATCTTTCTCTCTCTCTCGGCTGTTCTTATGGACACAAGCTGTTTTAATTTATACCCCTCCTCAAAAAAAAAAAAAAACAAAAAAACAGTGTTGCTCCTTCATGCCCTGCGAGGTACCCTTGCAGTCAAGGTCATCCGTGACCTCCACGTTGCTAAACCCAGTGGTCCGTGGGCTCCACGTCCTTGCTCTGTGAGCAGCATGTGGGTCCCCCTCCTCCCTGGAACACTGTCCCCTCACACCGCCCCAGTTGTTCTCACCTCGTCGGCCACCCGTCTTGGTCTCCGTGGCTGGTTCCTTCCCGCCTCTCCCGTCTTTAAGTGGGGAGTGCTCCAGCTTCTCTATATACACACACCCTGCTACTCACTTGCCAGCAGCCCCAAGTGTCTATTTGCAGTGTGGAGCCCTTCCTGAAGTCAGGTCCGTACATCCACTTCCCTCCCTGTGATCCCCACTTGGACGCCCGTAGGCTTGTCCATCTAAGGTGTTCCAAACAAAACCACTGAGCACAGTATAGTCCAACGGGGTGCAAAAAAGCAACTTGAAAATCTCTACAGGTTTGGAAACCAGGGTACTTATACCCCTGCAGAACCCATGGATAAAATCACAGTGAAAATTAGGAAACGGTTTGAACTGGATAATAACAAAAATTATTATATCAAAATGTATGGGATATAGCAAATGCGTTGTTTAGAAAGAAAAGCAGACCTTAAAAAAGAAGAAAAAGAAAGTGGAAATGATACAGTTGCTGTGGTAAACAGTGGGGGGGGTCCTCACATTAAACAAGGTGTCCCCGTGGGACCCAGCCACCCCACTTCTGGGTGTAATCCCCATAGAAGTGAAGGCGGAGGCTGAAAGAGGGTTTTGCACGTCCGTGTTCACAGCAGCGTAGCACAGAATCCAGCTGTCCGTGAACATGTGAGCGGAGAGATACAACGTGGTCCGACCACCCAGCGGAGCACCATCCAGCCTCGCAAAGGAAGGGTGTTCGGACCGTGGCTAGGGCGCAGGTGAACCTGGGGGACGTGGCCGGACCGATGGATCAGGCACAGGAGAGATAGGGCCGGATTCCACCTCTGAGGTCCTGAGAGGAGCCACAGTCATGGAGGCAGTGAGCGGAAGGTGGGCGCTGGGGGCTGGGGAGGGAGTCCGTGTTTCATGGGGACGGAGTTTCAGTGTGAGAAGGTGAGGAGGTTCTGGAGATGGTGCTGGCGATGGCCTTAATACCACCGAACCGCACGCTTCAAAAATGGTGAAGACGGTCCATTTTATGTATATGTATATATATGCCACACTTTTTTAAGTAGTTAAAAAACTTCTTTAAAGATTTTATTTATTTATTTGAGAGAGAGAGCGCGCGCGCACACACACACGTGTGCGGAGGGAGAGATGGAGGCGGTGAGGCCAGAGGAGGGAGAGGGAATCCTCAGCAGACTGCACTGAGCACGGAGCCCAATGCCAGCCCCGATCCCACAACCGCAAGATCACGACCCCCGCTGAAACCGAGACTCAGACGCTCAACCCACTGAGCCACCCAGGCGCCCCATTAAAAAAAATTTTTTTAAGACAACTACAAATTAACGAGCTAAGCACATATCTCAGAAAGTTAGATGGACAGCAAACCCAAGAGCTGAAAAGCAAAGGACTAATAAATCTGTACATTAATGAACTAGAAGGCGAAAATACTGTCAAGAGGACCAACCAAGGCTGAAACCAGAAGAGAAAACAGGGCATCGCTCAGGGCGACCGGCTCCTCTCTGCCTGCCCGGGGTCCCCCGAATGTCACACTAAGCCCCTCAACTCCAGGGACCGGCAGCCACCTGCTTCAGGTCCTCAGAAACAACTGCGAGAACGTATTGGGAACAACTTTTGTCAGTAAATTTGGAAATTTAGATACTGTGGACAAATTCCCAGGAAATTAGCATTAATCAGAACCTATACCTGAAAGAAAGAGCGTCTGTTTTGGTCGTTCTAAGGGGACTGAACTCAATCCTGGGCCCTGTGGTGTTGGCCTCCCCGCCCAGGCTTTCCCGGGTTTCTGCTCTGGGTCTGGACCCCCGAGAACCGAGCTCTGATGGGCAGGCCAGGGGCTGGGCGCTCTGGGGTGCCGAGCGCAGGCTGCAGGGGCACCTCTCCGGGCGTGGGAGTACCTTCGGGGCCGGACCCCCGCAAGGCCCCATCCGCAAGCCGCACCTTCCCAGGCTCCTCAGTTTCCCCGTCTGCAGCTGGCGGGGCTGGAGGAGCCCCGTGGGCCTGCCTCCCCGTCTGGACAGGTCTATCTGAGCATCTCTTGGCGCCGGCCTGCCTGCCCACCCCCGGGGCGCCGGCACCACCATGCAAATAACAGGTGTTGGCAGGCTGGGCAGCGCGAACCTCGGCCGGGACTCCTTGGGACTTCCAGGTGACAGTTTCCCACAGGCAGTGGGGACTTGGGGACAGCCTTGTCTGTCAGGCACCCGTGCCCACTGCCAGATGACGGCCCCAGCCTGCATCTCTCCCTCAGACGCTGGTAACCATAGCAGCGTGCTTCAACCCTCGAGTCTCCGTTTTCCTGGAATCCGGAGGGAATGGTGGACTCCTGCCCAGCTAGCAGGGGGATCCTAGGGGAGGCCTGGCTGACAGTGTCTTGAACCTGGAGTGTGCAAGCCCGCCCTCCTCCTGTCCTTCTCTCCGTCCAGAGAGCTGACCCCTTGGTGAGCCGGACACAGTCACCTGGCCCGGCTCTTGTTCTGTCTCGCTGTGTTGCCCGATTCAAGGATCCTGTCCCATCACGTCCTACCCTGGTCGGTGCCAGCGTGTGCAAGCATGTGTGTGTGTGTGTGTGTGTGCAAGTGGCTCCACCGTGTTATGCAATCACGGGGCACCGACTGTGGGCAATCATTCTCTGACCACGTCAGCGCCACGTCAACCCCCTACAGCACAGCCCGAGATTCCAAGAAGTGGGTTAATAAACAACTGAGTCAGCCAGGCCACCGAGGGTTCACCGGGATCCCCAAGGCGTCGGTCAGGGTGGGGACGGCCTGCCCGGGGTGGCCAGAGCCGAGTGATGGCAGTGGTGGGCACCGAAGGGGGTGGGACGGCGTGCTGGCTGATTGGCTCTGGGAAGGACGGACGCAGGAGAGAGGGGCAGGGGGAGAGCAGGCCGGCCTCACGGTTGCTGCTGTTACGCACACGGGAAAGTTCTGGAAGTCACGGGATAGACGCTGGGACGAGCCCCACCCCCCAGCTATGGCGGCTCCCACCCTCGGCCACGAAGAAAGCAGGGAGTGAGATCCCAGCACGTGGGACCCCGGTGTGGAAGGGTCGTCCGACCCCCACCCGCAGTGTGCAGGCTGCGACCCCGAGAATCAGAGGAGCGGGCGGCGGCCTGAGCTCGCGCAGGTGTGAGCGGGGAGCCGGGTGCTGGGTGCGGGTCTCCCACCCCAGTCCAGTTCGTCCCCGGCCCGTCTCCTGGGCTGAGGCCGCCCCGGTGCGTGCGTGCTCACGCTGACCACGTGAGCGTCAAGGGCCCCTTGGAGCTGGGGAGGTGTGGCCCCTCTGCGCGCCCGCCCAAGGTGCCCTCGGAGCCTGCTCCCAGGAGGTGCTGCGGGGCGGGCACCCCACTGACCTGGATCACGGTGTCCAGCCCCGGCGGGGACCGCGCTGCAGCGGCAACTCCGTGGCCGGGCTCGCTGGAGGCAGAGCTCATCTCGGACAGGACTCTGGAGAGAGCGGGGCTTGGCTGCCCGCTGAGTGTCCTCCGAGTGTCCTCTGGGCCAGGACCCGCCCCGGGGCACCCGCTCCACACCAGGTGTGCGGCACCTGGCTCCCGCGTCAGGGCGCCCAGCTGCCCCCTCTGGGCTGGCGACCAAGCGGCCCGCTAAGCCCAGAGGTGTTGCTGGGGTGACTGCGACGCTCAGGATTGAGTTTCCCTGGAAACAGGCGTGCAGGCCCTGTTGTTATGGGGACTAAGGAGCACTGTTGTCGGCAAGCGGTTTCCTGGACACCGGAGACGCCCTGGGTGAAGCTGTCCACCTGAGCCACCACACCCTGGAGGGGGCTGGCTCTCCCCCAGGCCTCCCCCTCCCCCCACCCCTGCGGGGAAGGGCTCCGGGCCTTCCAGGGGCGGACTCCCTGGGAGGAATTGTGTGCTTGGGGCCACGCATCAGCTTCTTCCTGAGGAAGAATCAGAAGTGACGGCTTTTCTTTCCTTTCTTTTTTTTTAAAGATTTTATTTATTTATTTGACACAGAGAGAGAGACAGAGAGAGAGAGAAAGCACAAGCAGGGGGAGTGGGAGAGGGAGAAGCAGGCTCCTGCTGAGCAGGGAGCCCGATGCGGGGTTCGACCCCAGGACTCCAGGATCATGACCCCAGCCAAAGGCAAATGCTTAACAACTGAGCCCCCCAGGTGCCCATATGGCTTTCTTTTCTAACATCTAGAAAAGAACTTCGAGGTCAGCAGCCGGATGGAATCCAGCAGGTGGGTAGACTGAAGCCTGGAGGGGAGAAACTACCTGCCCTCGGGGTGCCTGGGGGGCTCAGTTGGTGAAGCAGCTGTGTTCAGCTCAGGTCATGATCTCAGGGTCCTGGGATTGAGTCCTGCATTGGTCGGGGAGGTCCTTGCTCAGCAGGGAGCCTGCTTCTCCCTCTGCCTGCCGCTCCCCCTGCTTGTGCTCTCTCTCACTTTTTGACAAATAAATAAAAATAAAATGTTAAAAAAAGAAAAGAAAAGAAAAGAAGAAACTACCTGCCTGCGGACCAAAGGAGACCCCCGCCACCCTAACCTTGCAATTGGACATGTCCCTCTGGAGGCCGCTCTCAGGGAGATCTACTCCGTGCGTGATTTATGCCACACTTGCTATACCCCTGTAACCGAAAGCTTCCCAGAGCCACATAAAGGACGGGCAGAGACACCCAGAGCTTGCCCAAGGGGGTGGTGGGACCCAGGCCCAGGCCAAGGCGAGGGACAGGCACAGACCCGTGTCCCTCCCAGCCTGGGCCTCCCGGGGCCGCCGGACTGAGTCCAGCACCAGGCGCCTAGTCGGTCGAGTTGTCCCCTCCCCACGCCTCACTCCGGCTGGCCGTCTCGCGGCAGGGTCCCTCTTGCACAGGGGCAGCCGCTGGAGATGGGCCCAGCAGCGGGAGCGACTGCCGCTCGAACCAGAGGAGGCCCGTGTGGGGACTCCGGGGTGTCCCTGGGACTCGCAGAGCCGGGCTCCTCGGAAGGCGCCCGGGAGGACGGGAGGCAGCCGGCCGGGACCCGTCGGTGAGGAGGGGCGCGGTGGCAGGGCTGCTGAGGGGCCGCGAGGGGCCAGGCCGTCTCCTCAAAACGGGAACTCGAGACCGGGTCACCTGTGCTCAGAGGAAGCTGTCCCGAGAAGCAGGGGGCTCTGTTCCGGCAGCCTCAGGGCCTCTGCCCGCCGGCCCCAGCAGGATGGCCCCTGGAGTGCCCCACGCAGGCGCAGGCCAGGCTCCGGCTGGACACAGTGCCACGGGGCCTCCAGGGCTGCCGTGGGGCTCAGGGGACAGGCCGGGGTTCGGGCTGCCCCAGGCCCCTCTGCCCGAGCATAACCTCCAGCTTCTGGAGGCACAAAGCCGAGGCCCAGATTCAGAGCCCGGGGACCCACGCTTGGCTTGGGCACCTCGCAGCCCCCTAGCCGGTCGATAGCACCCCCTGTCCGCCCGCAGGAGAGGTGAGAGGCAGGTGGCCTCGGGGAGGCAAAGGGGGCAGCAACATTGCCCAGAGGCCGGGCCTCCTCTGACCCCAGCGAGGTGGGCTCTGGGGGCCTAGAGGCTGTGGCCTGCCTTTGGTGGGGTCCCTGCCTGGGGACCTCGGTGCGGGACATTCACGTGATGGTGGGACGTGAGGGGGCTGTGGAGGCCGGCGTGATGATCCGTGGTCTCGCTGCTCCGTGGTGTGTGGGACATCCTGCCCGTGCCTCTTGCCGCCACCCCTCCCCAGCCTTCACCTCAGCCTGTTCTCCCCCTTAAGCCCTCAGTCCGCACAGAGAAGCCCGGCACAGGCCAGCCTCACCGCACCCCTGCACCCTTTCCTCCAGGGAGAAGCCCAGCCCCTCGGGGCTCCCACAGGCCCCATGGCCTTGCCGCTTGGCGTCCACGCTCCTGGCTCCTGGTCCTGGGACGTCAATGGACAAGAAGGTGAGCCCTCAGGACCGGGCAACCCTGGGCCTGGGCATGGCCCCCGGGGAATGTTCTGGAACGGATGGAGGGTGTGATAGAGGCCCTTACCATGCAGGTAGCCCCTCTGTGGGGTGGGCAGGGCAGGGCTCAGGAAAGATCACGGCTGGTCCTGACCTGGGGCAAGAGGACAGCCTCACCTCTTTCTGCCCCCTGCCGGCCCCAGGGACACCAGAACCAGCCACACTGATCCGGACCCTCCCCAAGAGGGGGCGGGACCTCCAAGCTCGCACCGAAGCCCTGGCTTCCTGGTGTGACGGCCAGCCCTCGGTGGCAACTCTGTACTCGCCCCGACAGCACAGGGACGGGTGCGGCTGGGCCTGCCGTGGGTGGGACACGTGGCCCTGACGTGTCCTCTGAAGACGGGTCACACGCAGGGCAACCCCGGAGGAGGGGAGCGGCCTGCCCCCGTCCCAGCCCCGAGGCCTCCGGGCGGCCGTCCCTCCCTAACTGGCTCTAGGGTCTGTCTGTCCGCCTGTCCGTCTCTGCTCTCCAGGGACTCTGTCCCCCCCGCGGAGCCAGCTGTGCTCAGGGACAGTCCGTCGGGAGGGCGGGGGGTCGCTCAGGAGAGCAGTGGCCCCTGCCGGCAGCCGCGGTTCAACTGGCTGGCCCGGGGTCACGGCCTTGGTCGGGCACGTCCCTTGCCGGTGCCGGACAGGAAGCAGGCCGCACGCTCTGTACTCGTAGTAAACACTGCCCTCCTCGGACACGCGGGCTCGGCGCCCCCCGAGCTGCGACTGCTGCCCGTGGGGGGGGCGCCCCAGGCTACCGGCCTGTCGGTGTGTCCGTACCCCCGGACAGGGGACAGAGGTCGCAGCCATGTGCCCGAGCGGTTGGACCTGAGACCCGGGGAGCCCCCCTCTCCCCACGGCCCCTGCCGGCCCCCGTCTCGGCTGCCTCCCTCCCGCCTTGCGGAGCTTCACGGTGCACTGTCTGCTCCCCGTTGGCTCTGCCGCTGCCGGGGGTGGCCTCCTCCCAGGGGCTGGCTGGCCATGGGGGGCCCCGCGCGTCCACAGACGGCCGGACAGCAGCCCACAGCAGACAGACGAGCCCTCGCGGCCCAGCAGCCAGCACGTGTGCACCTCCCACAAGAAGGTCTGCCTGCTTCCTGCCAGCGCCTCCTCAGCGCCTCAGTGCCCTCCGTCACCCTCGGTGCCAGTGCCCCCGTCCACTGCCCAGTAGGCTGTCACCTCCCACATGCAGTCCCCCGCGTCCCCTGCTTGATGGCATGGTGCAGGGGGGAGGGGCGATGGCCTCTGTGCCAGAGCTGGGTGCCCCAGTGCCAGTCTCCGCGAGGGGACGCCGCTGGCCAGGTAGCCAGCCCCCAGCCCCAGGCTCCTGGGCGGGCAGCACGGCCTTCGGGTCCTCCCCAGACCAGGAGAGGGAGGACGGCGCTGGGGCTGCGGGAGAGCCTGGCTGCGGAGTGGAGACCCGCGGGGATGGGCGGGGGGTTGGGAGGACGGTCCCAGAACCCGGGGGACGAGGGGCAGTGATGGGCGGGGATGGGGGGTCGGGAGGACCGTCCCGGAATCCGGGGGACGAGGGGCAGTGATGGGCGGGGATGGGGGGTCGGGAGGACCGTCCCGGAACCCGGGGGACGAGGGGCAGTGATTTAAGTCCCGTGCTCTGTGCCTCTCGTGTCCAGCGACCCCGCAGAAGATGCCTTCAAGAAACCTCCAGAAAGCGAGGGCAGCATAAGCCCACAAGCCGCTGGCGCTCGGACACTCGGGCCGCCGCGCCCAGTGACGGGGATGCAGCCGCGCGGGAGCCCCAGGAAAGCCGAGGGCCGGAGCGGCCTCCGCGCTCCGACCCACCGCGCGGGAAATCTCTGCGGGAAGCCTGGGGCGGGGGGCGGGCTGTGGTCCCGTCGGGGGCTGGGGACCCTCCTGCAGGGCCTGGCTCCCTTCTCCGCCAGCCCCTCAGCACTTTGGGATTGTCCCTCCTGCCCAGCCTGCCCCCGAGCCAGGCCAGGGTCCCGCGTGGAGGCGCATGGGGCCCAGCCGTCTCTGGGCCCTCCTTCCCGCTCTGTCGGTGTGCTCCTCGCCCCTCAGGCCGGACACGTTTGTCCCGCAAACAAACGCTCCCCCAGCCCCGGCTGGCCAGGGCTCAGAGAGCGGCTCGGGGACGGCCCGGCGCCTGGGGGTGGCGTCGGCCGCGAGGAGCTTGTTTCTGCCTCCGCGCGGTTTCTAGTTCGCCAGCTCCTGCCCCGTCCCCCCTGGGGCCGCCTTCCCAAGTGACCGTGGACCCTGGTGCCCGACGGCTGTGGGGTCCACGCCCTGAGGCCACTTCACAGCATCCCCCCCCGGGACCATGGGGCCCCCCTCCTGGGACCATGGCCTCGACGCCGTTGGCACTGTGGCTGTCCCCACCGCCAGCCCCTGGGGGCCACGCAGGCTACGCCCTGTCCCCTAACCTGCCCCGGCTGCCTCCTGGCCTCTGTGCTTCCGTAGGACTTGGGCCTCAATCCCCCGCCCGCGCCACAGGCTGGAGCCAGGCCCGGAGGCTGGAAGCAGCTGCGAAAGGAAACAGGGCCTTCTCGCCAGGGCTCCAGGGAGGAGCCGGGGGCTGGGACCGCGGGCGGCACCTCGTTTCCCTGCTGCTGCCGCGACCTTCCCCGGGGCGAGCAACGAGAAGGAGGACCAGGCGGGGCAGACCCACAGGCCAGGCCGTTAGGCTTGGATATTCCACAGAAGCAACGAATGCGTGTCCCAGCCGCGACCCATGCCAGGCAGACATGCGTGTCAGATTCTAGCCCCCTCGACTGCGTGTCCTGCATGTCATGGGGCCGAGATGGGGCTGCCCGTGGCCACCAGGCCGCCGCTGACAGTGGGGCAGCAGGGACCCTGGGAGCCGGGCCCCCGTTTGTCCAGCTTGGCAAGCATTGCTATTCCAGCCTCACGCCCACAGAAGCCACGCGTGGGAGGGACCCTCGGGAGCCGGCCACACCAGGACCACGCGCTTCAGCAGCTCTTGCGTCAACGGCACACGGGAACTGGCCGGCCCGAGAGGGGCATCGTGCGGACTGGGTTGCTGGTTTCTGGGCAGCTGGTGGCCGCCGTGCTGCGGGTCACCGTCAGAGCGTGGCGGGGTCTCGGTGGCCCATCTCGTGCCACTTCCTCGTTTCTCTGCCGAGGGCTCGGTGGCCAGGCCGGCCAGCGGCTTGCCCGGGGCCTCGGAGAGCGGCTCCTGGCGTGTGTTCTCTCGAGGTCTGACCGTTCCGTGTGAGCTCCTGGGTGGGAGCAGCTTCCGGTGCTCTGGGCACGGGCGCTGAGAGACCAGGAGGGCCTGGAGAGAAAGGCCTGCCCCTGGGCACAGAGGAGGAGTCGGCCGGGCCTCCGTGTCTGGTTCAGACCTCGCCGACCCTCTTGAGGGCTCACACTAGGCAGCTGGGGCCGCGTCTGCTTTTGCTCGGCCCTGAGCTGCGGCAGGTGGGGGTTCGGTAAGCGTGGTCTGGGCAGGTGGGGGTTCGGTAAGCGTGGTCTGGGCGGGAAGGCCTGGGACGTCTGAGCGGCAGCCGGCGCTCTCTGAGGGGGCCGGTGAGCACAGGGCCGCCCAGGCCGCACTGGGTCTGCCCCCAGATGCCCACGGTCTAGTTCGTGGGCTGCGTGAGGGTCCGCCTTTCCCGGCACAGCCAGGACCTCCAGAAACACAGGATCAGCGCGCATGAGCCGAGCTCTGTCGGGAGATGGAAGGTACCAAACACGCGTTAGGGGTCGGCACGTCCACCAGCAAACTCCTTCACTGGCTGCCCACCACGCCGACGCCCGCGGCCCTCCCGGGTCCCTCACCGCGCCGCCCCGGGCTCTGCCGGGTGCGGTGACCTGCAGGCTGCTGACCTCCGTAGCTCCTCTGTGGTCAGACACCACCGGGTGGACCAGAGAGACAGCTGCGTCTTTTCTCCCGGCCCTGCCCTTGCGGGAGACCTGGTGCGAGGGGCCTGTGGGAAGTCCAAGGGCAGACTCAGAGCTGCCGTGAGGTCTAGGGCCCGGGGCCCGAGGAGCGGGCGACGTGGAACGCCTGTCACAGGGAGAGGCGGTGGAGGCGGCGAGAGTGAGCTGACCAGCAGAGGAGGAGAGAGCAGACGACTGGCCTTGGGCACTTCGGCGTCACTGTCCCAGAGGAGGGGGCTGTCAGGCCCAGAGGGAGAGCTCTCCAGGCATAGGTGGTGGGGTGCACACCACGGGGGCTGCCCCTGAGTCGGGGAGGTCCCTGCGGCCTCGTGCCCAGAGTGGGCACTTTGATAGGTGGGGCCGCCTGCTCTCCCGGGTGAATTCAGGACTGCCCTGAGGTCCAAGGAAACTGGAGGAATGTGGTATCACTGGGTCACTGATGGTGGAGCCAAGGCACAGACAGGGCCCCGTGACCCAGGGCCATGGTCAGGACCGTGGGGCCCAGTTCCTTGGCAGCAACACCCATCCCTATAGTTCAGAGTCACACGAAGAAGGAGGGGCCATGCAGAGTGTGTAGGGGGATCAGAACACGGTCTGGGTGGAGTGGGAGGCAGGCCAAGGGCATCAGGGTCCTTGACGCTGAGTGGCTGCCCTGGGAGAGGGACAGACGTGCTCTGGGCAACCCCAGAGGTCTGTGGACAGAAACTGGTCTCTTGTTTGACGGTGCTATGGGCTGCCCTGTGAGGTGGTGAGCCCCCCGTCCTGAGAGGTGTGGAAAGAGAGACCCAGGCCCTGGGGCTTCCAAGCACCCGGAAGTGAGCACCTTGGATCTGGGTTCTGCCTGCAGCTCTGGGTTTCTGAAGCCCCAGCGTGGGTGGAGGCGAGGGCTGGCCCTGAGGGCTGCAGGGGAGCGTCTCCGGGTTACCTCATTAGGGGCTATCTCCGCGTTCAGTGTTTGCAGACAGTCCAGCGGGGGCGCCCAGCGTACACGGCCAAGGGTCAGCGGGGGCGGCTTCCCCCGGCCGGTTGGGACTTGCCCGCCTGAGCAGGGAGACACGCTGGGCTGGGCAGGGTGCCCCGTGCCGCGCTAGAGGGGCCGGCAGGGCGAGGCTTTCCACCCCGTGAGGAGAGGCCGGGAGGCTCCCTTAGAGCTGCGGACCCAGGTGGACGCGGGCTCCCCTCGGGCTGAAGGCGCCCCGGGAGGGGGCAGGCTGAGCTAGGGCCTGGGGTGCGTGGCGGGGCACTGAAGGGAGAGGAGGCCGGATTCTCACCAGGGCTGGGGCGACCCCCAGCTGGGGGCTCCCCGTTCCGGGTGCAGGTGCCTCAGTGGAATGTGGAGGTTGTTGGGGGAGCGCAGCCTCCGCCCTGCCCTCCAGGCTCCCCAGAGACAGCTGCAGCGGGGCTCCCCCTCGGGGGTCTGGGAGGCCGCCCCCCGGCTTTGTCATCTGAGCAGTGGGGCTTCCCTGGGTCCCTCCCCCGTGTCCCAGAGGCCCGTGGCCGCAGCACGGGGTGGGGGCACGAGGGACCGCCCCGGGGGAGGGGGCCGGGCCCTGGGAGGGGCGGCAGCGATGGTGCTATTTCTCCAGGGCTCCCCGGTGCACCTGGGGCCTCAGAGGCAGACTCGGTGTGACAGAAGGGAGGAGCCGGGCTGGGTGGTGACCGGCCCCGCCCCCTGCCCAAGGCTCCCAGTGACATTCCTCATTGCCGGTGACTGACTCAGCCCCACTTGCAAGGCCCGGCGGCCGAGCTATTTAACCCCTCGGCCGCTCCGGAATTGTGCTCTGCGGGGACCCGCGGCCCCACCCGGAGACCCGCTCCTCGGCGGCGCCCCAGCCATGGCCATGCAGGTGTCCCCGTGGCACCACTACCTGCGGGCCATCGGCTCGAGGGCGGCGGCCCGGGCCCAGGACTACCAGCGCGCCGAAGACACGCTGCTGGCCGTGCTGGAGCGCGTGCACGAGCTGGACGCCCGCTTCCTCGCAGACTACTCCCGGGACCTGGAGGCCTTCCAGTTCGCCCTGAGCTCCTCCGAGGACCCCGTGTGCCTGGAGGTGCCCCTGCGGCTGGACGCCGCAGCCTTCCTGGTGGAAGAGGCGGGCGCTGCCGAGGCCGGGGATGGCCGCGCGTCCTGCCGCCTGCGCGTCTCCGGGGCAGGGGCCGGCCTGGAGCAGTGGGCGGCCGAGGACGTCTCCAGCGTCTCCTCGGAGGGCGGCTGCGCCGGCTGCGGCCACCTTGTGCCCAGCAAGGTCCTGCGCGTCCTCAAGGACCTTCTGGTGGCGGCCATCGTGCACTGCAAACACCAGGGCCTCATCGCGCCAGGTAGCTGCCAAGCGGCTATGGGCACACGCGTGCTGGCAGTGCGTGCGTGTGCGTGCGCGCGTGAGTGTATGCGTGTGCGTGTGTGTGTGCGTGCACAGAGACGGGGTCTCTTGGTGTGTGTCAGGGCACAGGCGTGATGGCAGTGCGTGCGTGTGTGCGTGGGGGTGTGTGTGCGTGCGTGTGTGTGCACGTGTGTGCGCACAGACGAGGTCTCTCGGTGTGTGTGTCAGGCACATGTGTGATGGCAGTACATGCATGTGCGTGTGTGCATGCACACAGACAGGGTCTCTCGGTGTGTGTGTCAGGCACACATGTGATGGCAGTGCATGTGTATGTGCCTGCATGTGTGTGCACACAGACAGGGTCTCTCGGTGTGTGTGTCTGGGCACACAAGTTGGGGGATGTTGCTCTGAGGTCCTTTCTAGCTCCAAACACTTCTAAAAACACAGGTCCTGAGTCTCCATGTCCCCTGATGACTTTGGTGGTCACAGCGGACCGACTGTTACTAGTGAAACAGCTAGAAACGACGGCGCCGGGGCACCGTCTTCCCGCCAACCTGCTAGATGAGGGTCTGGGCCACAGGTCTGGGCAGATGTCCAGCATGACCGTCCATACAGATGTCCCTGTGAGTAGCACCGGGTCATGTCACACTGGGAAGACTGAATGTGTGCGTGTATGTGTGTCCGTGATTATAGATGCATGTGTGAGTGTGTGCATGTGTGCAGGTGGCAGTGTGCGCACACGAGAGTGGGTGTGGAGGTGTGTGCACACACGCACGGTTTTGTTTTTGTGTATGGTCCAGTTGCTACTTGGCGTCCTGGGCCTTGAGCAGGCTCTGTGCTGGAGTCTGGCCTCAGTGTCTCATCCTGGTGCCTGCTTGGTGTGACCCTGGGTGGTGAGCCCCTGGGGGGACAGGGCTCCTGGCTGGACCACAGATGGTGCGCTTCCCTCCAGTGGGGGCTGCCCGGACCGTGAACGCCCTGGAAAGAGGCCGGTGCGGAGCTCCGGACGGCAGGACGACCTCGTGGGGGCCAGAGCAAAGATATCAGGTTGTCCCGGCAGGTACTGGGGACCGAAGCAGAAAGTCCTGCCTCCCTTGGGAGGAACAGGCCCCTGGTGGTGGCCGGTTCTCATGTCTGCCGTGATGCCAGAGCGTGGGGGCGGTCAGCCCGTCTTGGGGACAGTGACCTGGCCCGGGCTGCTCAGAGTGGCTCCTGGATGGACTTCCAGCACCGAGAGGGGACAGCTTCCAGCTCTGGCCCCTGCCCAGACCTGCCTGGTGCCCAGGGGGCCGGTGGCCACCTTCTTGGGGCAGCCGGAGCCTGTCATTAGGCGCGCCCGGCGTCTTCCTTACACATCTCTGCTCATCGTCAGAACCTCTCAATTACCGCAGGGCCACGTCTGTCTGCTTCCGTGACCTAACAAGGCCACCCCCACCTGCACTGGGCCTGCCGGCCCGTGCCCCCTCCCTGGGAGTAGACCCACCTGCCGGGGTGTGCCCAGCCCTGGGCCCTCTGGGCTCACCCTGAGCGGCCCGGACGCCCACCGTCCTCGGCTTCCTGGCTGAGAGAGCGCAGGAGCCTGGGACCACACCCGCCCTGCGTTGCACAGCAGGGAAATTCCAGGCATTGCTTCCTGACACTTACCTTAAAAGGTAAACACAGCAGCTCCCTCCAGGTGGCAAGGTCCAGGCTGCTCCCACGGGGGGAACCGGTGGGACCAGCCCGGGGGCTACGGCGGGGAGTGGCTGTCACAGGCTGCGGGTGTGGCGGGCTGCCTTCCAAGCCGCCTCCAGCCTCCACGACAGAACGTGTGACCAGCCGTAGATGAGGAAATGAAGCCACCAACAGCAGCTCAAACCCTGAACTGAACAGGGAGGGACCAGGGCTTGCCCGACTCCTTCCTTCCTCTACTGACGAGGAAACGGGGCCTCACGGGGGACGGAGTGGCCCCGGCGGCAGCACCAGCCCCTGCTGTGGGCCGGCTCCCACAAAGTGGCCCGGGAACACGGCTCGAGGGGGTTGGGGGGAGGGGTCTGCACAGCGGGGGCCAGGCTCCGTGCTACAGGACCCCAGCGCCGCGAGGGCCCTGCCGGGCTGTGCGCGGCGGGACTGTGGGCGGCTGCGGCTCCCGGGCTCAGCCCCGTGGAGACCTTTCTCCTGGACGCACGCTGGGACTCCCTTTGGCGCGTCTCCCAGACTCCCTGACCTCTGAGCAGCACCCTCGCCTGCCGGGACTGGGGGAGGGAAGGGGAGACACTCTGAACCCAGGCCGGTGATGTGCCTGCCCCCCCACTGCTCGGCTTCCCTGCCTCTCTCTGGGGGTTCGATATGTTTTTGGGGGGAAGGGACAACTGAAGAGGAAGGCCAGAGGGCCCCAGGTCATACCAGAGTGCCCCTGCCACAGGGGACTCCTGGCTGGGCTGGCGGCTCTGGGCTGCGTCTGAGCGGTGAGGGGAGGGGGAAGCATCTTCACGCCGATGTGCCGATGTGCCGTCTGGGATGCGGCTCTGGGGGCCCCGCGTGTGCAGCGGAATGGGGGGCAGGCTCATTCACCGTCAGCCCTCGGACTCAGGCCCCCCTGGTTGCTGGGCACCGCGCAGGTCTGACACCGGGCCGGGGGGACACGTGTGCTACTCCTGGGCCATCCTGGGCCCGCCCTGCCCCTCCGGCTCCTTCCAAGAGGTGTGAGGGGCAGCCCGACGTGGGTCTCCGCGGCCGTCGTTGCAGGGTCTCTGAACGCGGACAGCCTGAGGGAGGAGGAGCTCCATCTGTCCCTGCTGGTGTCCAGTGGGTGGAGAACATTGCGCTTCAACGTCGTGCCCGTGGTTCGGAGGAAGCACAGGGTGCCCGCCCTCGAGGGGGCCCAGCTGGCGCACGGCTTCCCTGAAGGCAGCTTGAAGAGGATCATCAGCCAGGAGGTGGCCCTGGTACCAGCCGATGGCCAGCACTGGAGGTAGGACGCCTCCTGGGGTCTGTGGGGTTCTGGGGAGCCGGCAGGAAGGGGCTGCCCCCCACCGCTCCCCTCGCTCCGAGCGGGAAGGTCTGTGGCCATGTCCCCACCCCCCATGTCACTGGGATCTCGGGGGAGATGTGGGGTCTGGCCCGATCGCTCACTCCCCACCGCCAGCTTTGCCCCCTTGGGGCTGCGGGGAGGCTGGAGCTGTGCCCCCGACCCCCGTGAGGAGTGGGCAGGCAGGCTGTGAGGAGAGGCGCAGAAGGCCGCCCCGGAGGGGACCCTAGCCACCCAGCCCGACACCTTTGTTGCAGGCAGGGAAGCAGCAAAGAGCACAGGGACGTGTCTGGTCATGCAGGTCCCTGGAGCGTCGGGAGGGGTCCCCGCACAGTGAGGGTGACCAGAGGGACTTGCTAGCATGTTCCCAGACGGGATCTGGTGTGTCCCCCACTGTGGGGTTAGCTGCGGGCCCCCCTCCCCCATCAGCCCCCTACGGACCCCCAGTCTCCGCCCCCTCGGTGAGGTGCCCAGGCCCCTTCCTCACTCGCACCTGAGGGAAAGGGAGACCCCGAGCTGGTGTCTGTGAGATGGAGGAGAGAGTAGGGGGCACGTGGGAGACCCCGAGCCGAGGGCGGGGGACCGCACCCCCTCCAGCTCCGGAATGGCTTCAGCAGCACCTTGCAGGCAGGGTGGCTGTGGTCCGAGCTGGGTGACCGGCCCCGCCAGCTCCCACGCCCGGTGGCATTTCTGGGAGCGGGACACTGGGTCGAAGTAAAGGGTGAGTGTGGCTCTCGTAGGCAATTCTTGGAAGTGGACGACACTCGGCGGGCCGCTCATGCCCTCCCGCGGTCTTCTGCCCCCAAGGAAAGGCTCCACTGAACGGAGCGCCCGTGAGCTCCGCAGCCTGAGCGGGGCTTTGTCCGGGCTTGTGGGAAGGAAGGGAGGGTGGGCTGGGCGGTCACGTGTGCGGGCCACAGGGACAGGTCCTTCCCCTCCCTCCCTCCGGACTCTGGGTGTGCAGGCGGATGGCCACCGGTACTGAGACTCCACAGAGGGGGCCCGTGGGGCGCTGGCCTCAGGTTCCACCCCTTCGGAGGCTCAGCACGTCCACGGTGAGCACCACGGGGCTCTTGCGTGGCCGCCCGGGGAAGGCTGGACTTCCCAGTGGGGCACGGAGTGGGCGGGCCGACCCGAGGACCAGGACTGCTGGTCCACCCTGGGCAGGTCAGAGTGGCAGCTTCCTGTCCACGCAGAAGGGCCAAGATGGCCCGGAGGCTCCCTCCACCCCTCCGTGTTCCGGGGCCTGCATGTCTCTCCTCAAAAACCACCCTTCACACTGCCCAGCACGGGCAGGGCTGGGAGCCATGGGGAGGGGTGCTGGGTGCCGCCGCGGGCCCCTGTCGTGCACTGGACCGCGCCGTGGGGCGCCGAGCGTCTGCTCTCGGGGAGGCCCCAGAAGCTGGGGGCTTTCCCTCCTGGGGCGAAGCTGTGGGGGCGGGCCGCCCTGGACCCCGGACAGGGGCTGCGAGGCTGACCGGCCGTGGTGTGCCTGTCCTGGCTCCCAGGGCCTCCACCGACTACCTGCTCACCAGGCTGCTCAGTGCGCTGGGCTCCTTCCCGGGCCACCGCCTGGACGGCCTCTCCATCCTGGACCGGGTCAACCACGACAGCTGGCGCGACGGCGGCCAGAGCCCCGGCCTGAGCTTCTACCACCTGAAGGTGCGCGGGAGGGCTCGCGGGCGCACGGGCCCCTGGCCGCTGGGAAGTTCCCCGGCTGGGGACCCCCTCTGAGAGGAAGCAGCCCCGTCCGCAGCTCGCGGCTGCTCGCCGGGCTGCTGGGGCTTGGCTGGAGCCATGTCCTCCTCGGCCTGGGTGCCCATCAGCGGCTGAGACGAGCAGGGGAGGGCAGGGGCCCGGGGCACAAGGCCGTGAAGGGGGCGCAGACGGGGTCCTTGCGGCAGTGAGCCGTGTTGGGGTGGGGGGGGGAGGGCTGCTTCCCGGGCCGGAGCTGGCGCAGTGGGGCGACCTGGCACGGAGCTCCTTCTGACCCGCTCGCCACCCCTCGCAGGCCTCCATCCCACCCCTGAGGGCTTGCCAGCCTCTGGGGTGGCCCTTGGGGTCTGGGACACGGTGGCTCCCGAGCCCCACGTGAGCGAGGGATGATGGGGGCTGGTGGGCGGACGGGTGGTGAGGGCACAGTGGGGCAGCGGTGCGGCAGGGGAGGGGCCCCAGGCCGGGGGGCTCAGGGACGGGAGAGGAGAGGGTGCCTGGGGCAGCCGGGAAGCTGCATTCCTATGGCTTTCAGGGGGCCAGGACAATGCCCCGGGGTAGGGCTGTCCGGGTCAGGCTGCCGTGCGCCGTAGGAGGTCATCAGAGGGGAGTGGGGCATGAGGCGAACGGCCGGAGGAGCTGACG
>LNAC01000654.1:102513-116793 GCA_002007465.1 Ailurus styani | reverse complement strand
GTGTGCGGGGGGCGGGGGTTGATGGGATGTCCTGGGACCTTGCTATGTATCCAAAACTCCTCTAAAAATAAAGTCTTTAAAAAATAAAATACATTTGAAGTGTTTTAACTCAATGGGATCATGGCGCATGACAGTAGACCTCATAAAGTGAACCCAGGTGTAGCCAGTAGCCAAGGTGCTCTGGGCGTGTGACGGTCTCCGCGGGAGGGGTTGGCACAGGGGCGGTGCTCTTGGTGGCCGAGCTGTGGAATGCGTGCCTCCCAAGCACCATGCGACAGGGAGTTAGGGACAGTTTGTGTTCACTTGGAAGAGGCAACAGCGTGAGGTCATGGTCTTGCCCCAGGCTGAGGGGGAGCCGCCTGCTCGTGTCACGACCCAGGACTCATGGGCCTTCGTCACCCGACGGGTCCTGCAGAGTATCCTGCCGGCTCGCGACGTTGATGACATCATGCTGACAAGGCCCGGGGGGCACTGACTGGCAAGTGCTTCGGATGCCTTGCAGGACAGGCCGACCCCACGGGCCTTTGCAGGTTGCACACACCTCACTGGGAATGCCGCGTGTCGGTGACCCAAGGCTGTTGGTTGGGGCCGAGTGCAGGTGGGCTCTTTCGCGGGTTCAGGCTACAGCACAAGCATGGCTCTGAGTGTGCCCCTGGGGGAACGCGACAGCACACAGCGTCTCTGAGAACCCCCACGTGCAACCCTCATCAGGACGCAGCGGCCGTCGCGGGCCGCGGTGGGGAAGGAGCCCCTGGCCTCATGACCCTCGGTGGCTATGGGACCTGAGCTGCCCATCGCGGGCCGAGTGTCACAGAGGGGCCTCCCCTGTGCAGCGAGGCCGGAAAAGTAATAAAAGGCATGAAGATTGGAAGAGGAGTGAGACTGTCATAATCACAGACAGGTCGCTGATCTACATAGAACACCCCAAGGAACCCACAAAGAAACCGAGAGACTTAGTGAATCTGGCAAGCTTAGAAGACAGGTGAACAGAGGGGAAAGTTAACTGTCCTTGCATACTTTAGGAATAAACAATTGGAAATAAAAATTTTTAGACACCGTGTACGGTAGAAAACTGTCGAACACCCAGGAACACATGTAACGAAACGTATGTAAATCCTCTGCACTAAAACATTGCTGAGTATACTTTGAAAGAGCCAAATTAGCGTTCATGAATAGGAATTGGTATTTTGATGTTGTCCATCGTCCTTCACTTGACGCATAGATTTATTTCAATTCCTATCAAAATTCAGACAAGCTGTTCTGAAGAGAGAGACAAGATGATTCTAAATTTACGTGGACATTCAAGGGATCTAGGATAAGAAAAGCAAGGTCTAAAAGGGAGAGCAGAATCAGAGGGCTGGCATGACCTGCTTCGAGGACTGAAAGGGAAGCTGCCGTGTGGGAAGCTGTCAGGGCTGGACGGAGGCGGCGCCTGGGGGGGGGAGCGGCCTGAGGGCGTCTGTGAGGGCGGTCAGGGGCCCAGGGGCCACGTCCGTCGGGCGGGCTCAGCAAAGCCTGTTTAACAAACGTTGCCAGCACACGGGCTGTCAGGGTGGATAAAAGCAAACATGGCCCCTTTTCCACCCCAAGCACAAAATTAATATAAAGTGCATCCTGAACTTCAACACAAAAGCTGACTCTATCAAGTTTCCAGAAGACGCATAGGAAGAGATCTTCGGATCACATCATCAAAGGTGTCCTGAGAGGTGACCGACAGCACAGACCACGAGAGAAGACACGTAACTGGGGGCTCGCAGAGGGAAGAGACCTGCTCTTGGGAGACGTGATTAAGAAAACGAAGAGGTTAGCCGGGGAGTAGGGGAAAATACGCATCACACACCCGGCAACACCCGGATCTTATAAAACCATGGCCACACATTAACAATGGAAAGATGAAAATCAAATAATATGAGCAAAATACTTGAGCCGACAAGTCAGAAAAGATCTGAAGTTGGCCGGTCCACACCCGGAGAGACGGTCCGTGTCACGAGGCACCGGAGAGATGCAAGTTAAAACCAGATCAGACACGATCTCAGCCCCGCTAGAAAAGAAGACACCCCGGGTACGGCGGGGATGGAGCAGCTGGGGCTCGCGGGCGTGGCCGGTGAGAATCACAGGGGTTAAAGCCCCACGGACATCAGGGCGTCTTCTAGCACCAGCGCTGTGCCTCCCATGCGACCCAAGGATGCCCCAGAGTGGTGCGTCGGTTAAAGCAGGTGACGAACATGGGTGCCTGGGTGGCTCCGTGGGTTAAAGCCTCTGCCTTCGGCTCAGGTCATGATCTCAGGGTCCTGGGATCGAGGCCCGCATCGGGCTCCCTGCTCAGCGGGGAGCCTGCTTCCTCCTCTCTCTCTGCCTGCCTCTCTGCCTACTTGTGATCTCTCTCTCTCTGTCAAATAAATGGATAAAATCTTAAAACAACAACAACAACAAAAAAAACAGGTGACAAGCAGATGCCAGGACCGTGGAACAGCACCAGCAAGGGAGACAAACCGTGTCCCCGCGTCCTGCAGCAACACGCATGACTGTCAGTGCCACGCGGAAGTGGCAGACGCACGAGAGAATGTACCGGGTGAGCCCGTCCAGAGGACAGGCAAACACCTGCGGGGCTGGCCTGCGGGGATCCGATCAGATGGGGGTGTTGCCTGCCTGGGGCGGGGGGGGGACCTGCGCCGGGGTCTCCCCGTGTCTGCTCAGGAGGAGCAACCCCGGCAGGGCTGCTGTCGGCACGCAGGCGGCCCGCGGGGCCCTGTCTGGCCTTCGCTGGAAGAGCCGCCCTCCCCCCAGTGTTGGGCCTTTCGGAGCCTCGGGCCCCCTCCGCTCCTGCGCGCGTCTCCCCTGGGGGCCGTGAGCGCACGGGGCGGACCGCGTCCCTCGGCTCAAGGACCCCCCCCCACCCCAGGGCGCACAACTGTGGCTGGCTGGCACCTGCGAGAGTGACGGGGCCGAGCCAGGCCCACCCGGGCCTGCACAAAGACACGGGGCCCACTAGGCTGCGGGTGTCCGCCTCAACCTTGGGGAGGCCCTGCCCGGCCCCCTCCTGGGGATCTCAGGATGGACGAGGACTTGGAGTGTGGGTGTGAGGCTGGCGTGTTCCGAAACTCCTGGAAAGGAGGAGGGAGGGAGCCGGGCACAGGCGGAACCCCCAAGGGAGGGGGGCAGTTCAGGCGCAGAGGGTCAGAGGGGCCAAGCTGGCAAGGGGAGGAGCTGGGGTCTGGGGCCACCCTCGGCTGCCCAGCTGAGGCCCCCGGACTTCCGGCACCTTCCAACCCGCACCTGTGTGTCGGGACCTTCAGCCCTCCCGGCTCCAGTCCTGGCCGAGTGCCTGGGACGTGCTGGTGCCTTAACATCCGTGACTCGAGTCACAGGTCAGCCCGGGAGGGGTGTGTGCATGTGTCCTTTGCAGGTGTGAGTCTGGGGCCAGGGTGTACAGGGTCAGGGCCCCACACCTGTCTTCCAGCCCCGGGGGGCCCCAGGC
Organism: Ailurus styani; assembly: GCA_002007465.1. Lineage (NCBI taxonomy): Eukaryota > Metazoa > Chordata > Mammalia > Carnivora > Ailuridae > Ailurus > Ailurus styani. Next base: position 113,315 of record LNAC01000654.1, on the reverse strand, counting down.
CCAGCTCTGCCCACCAGCACCCCCCAGCCAAGGAGCCGTCGGGACGCAGGGGTGCCTCCCTGCTGGACGTTTCTGCCGCCCACCGTCCACACAGTGAGGACACATGACCAGCGATTCTTTATTGAGTATCCGGCCAGGCCTGGGACCTGCGGGGGCCGCGGCTCGTTTGGGAGGTGCCGTGGGACCTGAGCCCACACGGTCCCTTTCTGGGAGGGGCCACTCAAGGAGACGTTCAGGGGCTCCTGCGTGCCTCGCCCCTGCGGCCGGCCGTGCACCGGCCTCTGCTTGCTCCCGGTCCGCGGTCCCCGCCCCTCGGGAAGGGCGGGCCACCGGTCACATCTTGCTCTGGGGGCAGTGCTGCAGGGCCTCCTGCAGGGCGTGGGTCACCCGGTCCACGTTCTCCCGGGTGGCATTGCAGCCCAGCAGGCCGATCCGAAGCACCTGCAGGGGTGGGGGGCGGCGTGCAGATATCAGCCTGACCCTGAACCAGGTCTGGGTTGAGCAGGTGGGCTCCTCCAGCGGGGCGCCCCCTCCCCGGTCACACAGGGAGTCCCCCACCCTCTGCACACACAGAGCTCAAGAAGCGCGGCCAGGATGGCAGACCATTAACGAGCCCTCAGGACCGCCCGCTCAGCCGGCACAGCCGGGCCCAGGCCCGGGGCCTCCAGCCAGGACGGCCCACTTGCAGGGAGGAGGGTCATTCGGGGTGGACTCGGGGGCGCTGCACCCCACGACATCACTGAGCTGGGGTGAATGGGGGCAGGAGCAGTCCCTTTGCCTGGAGCCCCGCTAGGGACCCGATGACCCCCGGCCTCAGCCGGGGCCTGGAGCGCACGGTGCTCCACGTGGAGGCGGCGAAGGGAGCTTCGTGGCAGGTGGCAAGTAGTCGCTGTCCCCTTACCTTCCCCACTGAGGCCCCAAGGCCGCCCGTGATCTCGATGGAAAAATGGTCCATGACGTAGTTGACAATGTCTTTCCAGTTGTAGCCAGCGGGCACGGACACCGTGGTGACCGTGGGTAACCGGATGGCCTGCAGGACATGCCTGACTCAGCCACCTTCCCCAGGGCATGTGGCCAGCACCAGCGGATCTGACCCGGCCAGCCCTGGTCTCAGGGTCCAGAGGGCCGGGCAGACACGGGGTGGGGGGGGACAGGGAGTGGGGGAAGGGGCCCGAGGACAGTGAGGTCACCACCTCCCCAGCAGCCCAAGCACCCTGCATGTGTTGCTGTGTCTGTTCCCTTGGGCAGGTCACCCCCTCCCTGGGGCTAAGGAGCTTCTGTTTCCTATGAAACCTGTGCTGACTGGCTGGTTCAGGGGACCCTCCCACCCTCCACCCCCGCCTGGGGGACTGCCAGGGCTCTGGAGGCTGGTGGGAGTGTCCCGGCTCAGAGATCACCCATAACTGCTTCAGGCAGGGGAGGGGGTGCTTCTGGGAGAGCGGGGCGTCAAACCAAGTGTCCTAGATCCAGGGGTCAGGGAGCTGTGACCGTGACAATGACTGCCCGGGTGGCCACAGGACCCTGAGTCCATTCAGTGGGGGTGCGCAGGAGCTCTCCCCTCCCCCCCCACGTCCCCTGCCCTCTGCCCTCCACCTCCTTACTGGATCCTTCACGAAGAGCTGCAGCCCCAGTCTCTGCAGGCGATCATGCAGATACGCGGTGACCTCCCGGTGCTGCCGCCAGCTGTTCTCCAGGCCCTGGGAGGGCAGAGGGCACCCAGTGGGCGGGGCAGGGGAGGGCAGGGGGACGCCTCCCCCGGTGGTGAGAGAGGGAGAAACTGGCTCTCATCCATAGCCGGGGGGGTGGCCGTGGGGGGGCAGCTTCAGACCATTGAGCGTCCCCTCGGCTGCTCGTCTGGCCTGGACTCTGATCCCCAAAGAGACCCCGAGGCCCCAGTTCAGGGATGGAGCCGCCTCGGGCCAGGGGATTGGAGGGGGCCCAGCCAGTGGATGGAGCCTTGCAGCTCCTCTAGAATGTGAGGTGGGAGCACCTTGCTGGGGTGGGGAAGTGGCCAAGGGGCAGGAAGGGGCTTCCGAGCTCCCCACTGTGTCCTGTCTTCCCAACACGTGGACCCCCACCATCCCTAGTCCGTGGGCCTCACCCTCTGCCAGCCACAGCCCCCGAGCCCACGGCTGGCCCGGGCGCTGGGGACCACCTGCTCCACGCTGCCCTCCGCCCCGCGCCCCCTCACCTGTTCCGTGATGAGAGCCAGGCTCTCTCTCAGGCTGAACAGGCTGATGACCGGTGTGGTGTGATGGTATCTGGAACACAGGACGGGCCTTGGTCCAGCGTCCCTGGGCGGCAGGCGGGCCAGGCTCTCTGACCACGGGTCTAGCCCGCTGCCCACGGCCTGCTGCCCAGTTTGGGGCATGACAGACTCCAGGCTAGAGAAGCAGCTGGGTCTGGGGAGAGCAAGGCTCAGAGCGAGGACAGCGGCCAGGTCACCTACGGAGGGCTCCCCCTCCACCTGGCCTCTCCTAGCCCCGGGGGCCCCCAGAAGCCACTGTTCCCGCTGAGTGGGGCACAGCTCCTGGCGCCCCTCAGCCCCGCACGTGTCTCGAGGGATCTTGGGTTGTAGCTCAAGTTGCTTCACAGGGAGCCCCGGCTCAGCTCCTGTTTTTGAGAGGTGGGTAAACGGAGACCCGGGAGTGGGAGGGTGTGGCCCGGAGATGCGCGGGGGCTCCGAGAGGACAGGGCCCGGTGGGAGGGCGGCGGGGGCCCTGCTGCTGGACCTGAGCCCCCGGCCCGGGGGCCTTGCTGGCCCGACGTGGTGAATCCTGGGGCTCCCGCGGGGTCTGGGCTTAGAGGCCCGTGTGGACGGCTGGTTGGGGGGGCGGGGCCAGCAGACGCAGCCCCAGGGCCGCGGTCCTCACATCCTGGGTTGGTCATCGCAGCCCCAGATGTTGGCCAGCCACTTCATGTCCAGGTAGAAGGAGACGGGCTTCGTTTTCCGACCGTAGATCTTATTTCTGGGAAGGAAGCAGCAGCCTGAGTGACCGCCTGTCCGGCTGGAGGCCAGAGCCCTCAGGCTGTCCTCTCTCACAGCAGTGAGCCAGAGGGCCAGGGCCCCCCAGGACCCCTGGGGCTGTGCTCGGGCCTGGGCGGGCTCTGTGCCTCCGCAGCCCCTGCTCCTTCCTGGGCCAGGCCCGGCTGGGGGCCCGGCTCGTCGGCGCTTGGGCCGCGGGAATGCAGCGGCCTTGAAGCCTTCAGCGCATCTATTGACCAGACCGGCGTGAACAGACGGGCGTCAAGCTGAGCCCCGAGCCCCGCCCTCTGACCCAGCCACCTCCGCAAGCCCCCCACAAGCAGCTCGGACTTCCCACACCCACGCACAACCCCGACCACATCCAAGACGGTGTAGCGCTGGCAAACGGCCGAGGGCCACCGACGGTGGTCATCTTCTGGGGCCAAGCCCCCGTCCCTGCCTGGCCTGGCTCAGGTCTGCACAGTGGGGACGTGGGGGACACTGGGGCTGCCGGACAAAGCTGGTCCATGCCCACCCCATGAAGCAGCTTCCGCATGGGCTCCTGGACACTGAGCCGGGGGTGGGGCACAGGGGACGGGCACGGAACCCCCAGGCCTTGGCTTGAAGCTGGGGAGCTTCTAGAACACCAGGCCGTGCATCCTCACCCCCCAGCCCAGGCTCCACGAGGAGATGCTTCTGAGGCCACTAGCCTCATCCCCATGACCCTCCCTGTGCGCCAGCTCCCCCTGCTCTGTGAGCTCAGAGGGTCAGTGCACCTGTCCGGGGCGGGCACCTGTCCAGGGAAGACACCTGTCCAGGGCAGGCGGTGGGCAGTCCAGCGGTGGGTCTGAGCACGGCCCACGGAGCCCCTCCCTCCCTTGCTCTGGCCCTCCCTCCTCAGGACCATTGGCCTCACTGCCCATCCAGCCCCAGGTCGGAGGCCTGGGGTCACTCACTTGGCCTTGTCACTGAAGGAGAGGAGTGAAGTCCCCGGAGGCGAGTTCAGGACCTTCTGGGAGCCCGAGTACAAGACGTCGATGCCTGTGGAGAGGAGGGGCGCATGCTCCTGGGGCCTGAGCTCCACCCAGGGCGGGTCACTGCAGGTGCCCTCTGAAGCTCGAAGCTCCGAAGCTCGTCAGATTCAGCCCTTAACCTCTGTGACCCAATGCTGTGTCCAGGGAGATGGAGTTAAATTGCAGGCCACCGACTTGCGGGCAGCTGGGTGTGGAGAAGCCCACGCAGGTGGCGTCAGGGGCGAGCAGGTGTGTGGGGTGGCCGAGGGAACGGGGGAGACAGGTTTTCTTGCTACATCTCGAACTAAGAGCCCACTGACTTCTGCGAAAACCGGATTTTATGCGAGAGGCCGCAGCGACGTGTGGCTGTGACTCTGAGCGTTGCACGGCCTTGTGGGGACCCCTGTGGACTGACGTGGGCCAGCGGCTCACACGGACAGCAGCGCCGTTTAGTCCTGAAAGCGCAAGGCTGGAAAAACCCAAAGGGCTGCCGCTGGGAGAGGGGAGAGCTGTGCTGTGTCTGGGTAGTCAGAGGACACCACGAATGCACACGTTGAGCAACACGACTGAAGTTCGCCAGCCTGGCGCTGACGTCTACAGACTCCGCCGCGGACGGCCTGCAGGGTCAGGGCAGAAGCGTGGAGGGGTCCCGGGTTCATCCCTAGCTGCTCTGGGGACCTGGGCTTGAGCTTCTTCTCTCCCACGGCAGGGCCGGCCGGCCCAGGGGCACTGTGTGGCCATCCCGGGGACAGCCCTGCCACCCCGCCCTGTGTCCCCAGGCCGCCTCCCTGAGCCCCTCCTTTCAGGGCTGCCGTCTGGGGGTCAGCCCACAAATGTCGCCCTCACCTGCCCGGAGCTTGCCGATGGAGAGGGTTCTGGGGCAAGCATGGCCGAACAAGCTGGGTGGCCGCGGGCCGGGAGCCCCCGTGTGGATTCGGACTTTCCTCTGGGAGGAAAGGCTGGGCCTGGAGGCTTCCCTGCGAACAGGGCTCGCTGCTCGTGACGGGCTGGTGGGGTGCCGGCCGATGGGGAAACGGAGGCCCAGCTGACTGACGGGGGCCTGGCACTTCTGCCGGCCGCGCCTGGGGGCTCCGAGGGCCTCCCCAGCTGCTGGCGGGGCTTCTCCGCCCCACTTGCTCCCCACGTCGGGGACTGATGACCCAGCGGAAACACCGGGGGGTCGATGAGCTGGCAGAGCTGTCCTGCCCAGGGGAGGAGATGGTTTCCCCTGGGGCCTAAGCCACGGGGTGGGCTGACCGTGAGCTTGCGGGCGCTGCCCGACGGATCTTTCCGTCCAGGGCCCTCTGCAACTTCCGGGCCCCACAGCGGCCGGGTGATAGGCGCGTGGCTTACCTTGCTGGTCCATGTAGACGGGGGCCCCACCCAGGGATGCCACCGAGTCCACCAGCAGCAGGCAGTTGTACCTGGGCGTGCAAAGCAGTAGAGCGAAGGCTGGGAGGTTTCGGACTGTCTGGGGTTTCTGGAGGGGCCCTGGGAACACCCAGGAGGCCAGCAGGGATGCCCGGAGCCTTCAGCCTCCCCCAGGGTACACCTCCCTGGACGGCCAGACCCCTAGGACCAGCTCTGTGTGGGAACCGGGGTGAGCAGAGGGGCAGAGCAGGTGTCATGCGGGGACCCCAGGAAGTGGGGCAGGCCCGGCCAGCCTGTGCGCAGGGTCCACCACACAGGAGTGTGAGGGCCCGTCCTGCAGGGCTGTGGTCCTGGTGGCTGGGGCTGTGAGCGGGGCCTGGGGACCAGAGCACACGAGGCTGGGCCTTCCTTCTGCCAGGGAAGGACACCCAGGGAGGGCAGAGTTCAGAAACAGCCTGAGCTGAAAGCTTTGACTTTTCTCCATNAAAAAAAAAAAAAAAAAAAAAAAAAAGGCTTGGGGCCACCCCGCCGGCTCAGTTGGGAGAGCGTGTGACTCTTGATCTCGGGGTTGTGAGTTTGAGCCCCACGTTGGGCGCAGGGATTACTGAAATAAAAATTTAAAGGCATAGAGCATATGCCACGCTGGGCACAGAGGCGACAGGCGGTTGCCCCTGGGGTCGTAGCCCAGGCTTGGTTTACTAGACAAGATCCCAGGGGACGGGCTGTCCTGGCTGGGGTGGTGCCCGGCAGCCCCCTGCCCCCGGGTGCATGGCAGCCCTGCCGGGGTGATCCTTCCTGGCCGGGGAGGGCTTCTCTCCTTCCACCCTGTGCTTGGCTCTCCAGAGCAGGCCTGCCTGTCCCACCCGACGACACCCTAGGTCCTGCCCATCCCGTGCAGGGGTAGGGAGGCTGGAGGAGGGCGGTGGAGGTAGGGGGCCGTTCTGGGGCTCTTGGATCGCAGGACAGGGTGGGGGGAGGCCCCAGCAGCTCCCAGGACCCAGGGAGCAGGGTCAGCCTCCAGCACTTCCCAGCCATGGGGACTGGCGGGCAGAGGGCTCGCCCAGCCCCGAGCTCCTGGTCCTGCTCTCAGGAGGGTGGAGGACCCCGGCCGCGGCTGGGGGGAGGGTAGAAGGTCAGGATGGGCTCTGGGTCTCGCCTGCTGCCTCCCACACTGGACGGGCTGCCAGCGCCCCCCGCCCCAGCCCGACTCTGATGCGCTTGGCTCCGCCCCAGGGCCGTGGCCGGGCTCACCTGTGGCAGAGCTCTCCGTAACCGTCCAGGGGCTGCAGCACGCCGCTGGACGACTCCCCCTGGGTCAGGAACAGCAGCACTGGCTTGTGCCGGGCCAGGCCCTGCGTGGGACGGGGTGACAGCTGTGGGCAGAGCCGTGGGCAGAGCCAGCGGGCTCCGACTCCCTCTGGGCCCAGAAAGACTTTTCCTGGGGACGGCAGGGCCCCCACCCTCCTTTCCTCCCCGCGGGCGGTAGAGATCTGGGCAGTGGCAAGGAGCTTCGTCCCCTGGGTGTGTCCCCCGCTGTGCTGAGCCAGCATCTGGGCTCTGGGAGGTGGCCTCGTTTAGGAAGAGAGGGACTTTCCTCCAGAGACCGAGGAAGGATGACACCAGCCTCCCACCTCGTCCTGCCAGGGCCACGGTGAGGGCCGCCGAGGGCCCGGGGTCTTGGCTGGTTGGGACGGACCTTTCCTGACGGGGCATATCCTGAGTGTTAGGGCGTGGCCTTCCCCCACATCCCGCCTTCACCCCGCAGGACCAGGCTCCTGACTCAGTTTCCCTGCCAGGCAGAACCCTCCCTATCAGGCTTTCCCCCGGCTCCTAGGTATTGGGTGCTCTCCTGCCCTGGTCACCTGGTGCTGGGAAGAGCGGCGGGTCTGCCCCCAGTGCCCGTGTCCTAGCCCTGAGCTCCCTCCGCGAGCCGACCCCACTCCTCCCTGCGGCCGATGAACCCCACTCTACCTCCTCCACCTCCTGCAGCGTGTAGTGGCCGCCAGGGTCCTTGATCATTGAGTGCACTCGGGCTCCTGGGGGCAAGGGCAGAATGAGTGGCGAGCACCCGCCATCCTGGTAATGGAGACGGGGTCTGTGCTGGGCCGGCAGGCCCTGTGGGGGCAGGAACCCACCCAGCCCAGCCCGGAGAAGAAGCTGGAGGGAAGAGGTGGGTGGGTGTGAGCGTTCAGGCCCAGCTGCACTGCCCCTCCCTGGGGTGAGCCTCCCCGAGCCCAGCCAGAGTCCTCGCCCAGGAAGCGAACAGCCATTTGCACAAGCGCAGGGGGCCCGTGCCTTCCCAGCAACATTCGGGGACAGGGTGGAGAAGGAATAGGTGAGTGGGGGCTCTAGGAAGGCAGGCCCTGCTCCCTCTCTCGGACCCTTGCACCCCCCTAGGTGGTCCTGGGCACAGCTGGCCCCCGGAGAGCCGTATGCAGGCAGGAGGAGGCCCCAGGACCCCTCAAGCCCCTGGGGGACTGCGAGGCCGAGGTGTGGTCTGGGGCAGACCCTCTGGAGCGTGGGTGCTGAGGCCCCCACCAGGGCCCGGGCTCTGCCGCTTGACGCCTCCCTTTGAAAACCAGTGTGCGGACTCGGGGGACAGGTGAGAGGTGGGGACCCCCTTGGGCGCTGGGGGTTGTCCATTAACGAGGACTGACCGCGGCCATGTGTGGAGCTGACCGTGCAGGAGCCGCCCGGTGGTTCCGAGCGCCGAGGTCAATCATTAAACCCACGGGGCACGCCTGCTTTTGATTCTTGTCTCTCCAGAACATTTTACTCTGAACGTGGAAACCCTGGCCGTGCCTGTGTCTGGCCGCTGGAGAAGGCGGCTCTTTCTGAGATACCGGGGGACTGAGATACCGTCCGGTCAGGCCGGAGGTGGCGTCTGGGCCCGGGCGAGCGGCGGGGGTTTGCGGGTTTGTGCTGCAACCTGCGGCGTCCCCGCAGCGCTGTCCCCCCCGGGCTCCGGAAACCACTGTCCTCAAGCTCTGGGGGCCTGGGAGGCGGGGGTCTCTCGAGCATCGGAGATCTCCCCGATGTCCACGGCCCGCTGCCCCCAGATGCCGTCGGGCCCGACCAGGAGGGAGCCCCCCGGCTCCGGAGGGTGGAAGAGCGCGGCCTCCAGGGCGCAGTGCCCCGAGCCGCTGACGGCCAGCTGCTGACCGCGAGGCCGCTCGATGGGCTCCCACTACAGCGTCTCGTCCTTCGCGGTCGTGACCGGACCCCTTGTCGACGCCCCGCCCGCTCGCAGAAGGCCGCCGCTGCTGGCAGGGAGGTGGAGGCGCCGCGGGAGGGGCACGCCCGGGGAGGGGTGCGCGGGCTGGGTCTGCCGGCTGCACCGGGAGGCGGGAGGTGGGCAGGAGGCTGCGGGGTGGGAAGCGGGAGGCGAGGCCCGCAGCGCCCCCGCCCCCGTCTTACCGACGCGCTCCCCGATGTCCGCGGCCCGCTGTCCCCAGACGCCGTTGGCCCCGACCAGGAAGGAGTCCCCCGGCTCCAGGAGGTTGAAGAGCGCGGCCTCCAGGGCGCAGTGCCCCGAGCCGCTGACGGCCAGCGTGAGGGCGTTCTTGGTCTGGAACACGTACTGGATGCCCTGCTTGATCTCATCCATGATCTGGGGCAGCGGGTGCGCGGGTCAGGCCTGCCCCGCCTGCCCTTGCCCCGCTGAGGAGGAGGCAGGGGACCGCCGCCCACGGGCCTACCTGGAACATCTCCTTGTGCATGTGTCCGATCATCTGCAGCCCACCGGCCGCCAGCACGCGCGGGGCCAAGTTCGAAGGGCCGGGCCCCAGCAGAAGCTGGCTGGGGACGGACAGGGGCTTGAGCAGGGCCTTTGGGGGGGGCACCAGCAGCTGGTGGGAGGCCATGGTCCGCGCCCGGCCTGTCGCCCAGGTCCCCAGGGCCACACTGGCCCTGGCCAGCGCTCGGAACATTTCCCAGGGAGCCTCGCGCTGGTGTCCGGGGGCGAGGCTGGTCGATGGGCTCCCGCCACAGCCTCTCGCTCTTCGCCGTTGTGACCTGACCCCTTATCGACGCTCCTCCCGCATGTCAGGGCCTGACAGCCAGGGTGTTGAACCCTCGCTAGAGGGGAGGAGCCCCGGAGTCCAGTCAATGAGAAACAGAGCTTGGCACGTTGCCCTCTGCCCTCCCTGCCCCCACCCCGGCTCCTCTCAGCTGTCAGGGGCCCAGCCCCAGCCAAACGCATCCTGCTGGGCTCAGGGGCCCCAAAAGTTTTCTTAAAGGAGCTACTTCTGGCTTGGCAGGCTTCATAGGCTCTGCCACAGCTCCTCAATCCTGCTGTGGTAGTGCAAAGTGGCTACAATGGGGTTGCTGCGTGCCAATAAAACTTTATTTATAAAACCAAATGGTGGGCCTGATTTGGCCCAGGGGCCATAGTTTGCTGAGCTAAGGGAAAGGCTCAGTTTAGAAAATACGAATGCCCTGTGCGTACAGACACACACGAGTGCTCATGCACACACACACACGCACATGCACACGCACACTTAAGACCTGTTCTTTCCTGATCCTTCTAGAAATAAGTATTCCCTGTGCCTTTCCATTCCCAAGAGCCTTGAGGTTTGGCGTTCGGTCACGTAACCAAGGGCACGCTTGGTTGTAGAGCCATCCCTGCTTGCTGAGTCGACAGGTGGGCAGGATAAATGCAGGTCACGAAACAGGAAAAGGGGCCAGACTCAGCTGAGCCAGGGACACCAGCACAGAGGAGCCGCTTGTGTCCCAGGAAGGGGGGACAGCCCGTGTCACCAGCAGCCAGGAGGAGGCACCCGTGGTTTCCTGAGCAGCACCTGCTTACAGTTCTCCGGGGCCTGGCTGGAGCAGGGCTGGGACTTCCTGCTCTGTGTTTCGGGCCCTGACTCCGTGGGCGCCAGTAACCAGGGGAGCATCAGGGCTTCCTGCAGGAGCCTTCACGGTGACCAAGGAGGCAGCACCCTCGCCCCAGGCCTGGCACAGGACCTTCCCGCAGGTCCTCGAGCCCCAGCTCAGCAAAATCCTTTCCCGCAGCTCTTGTTGCGGGGCCTGGGTTTGTCTGGCACCCCAGGGGCACAGAGACCTGAAGAGCCTTAGCCGGGCTGGGTGGTCGTGGTCCGGGCCTCTGGGGACCTCCACAGCCTTGCAGAAGTGGTGCTGTTCTGTCCATGTGGTGGCTGAAGAAACAGGCAGAGGGAACAGGTCCCACGTGCCGGGCAGAGGGCAGCCCAGTGCGGCCCCCTGGTCCAGTCCTGGCCCCAGGGAGGATGAGATTCTGATGGCCAAGGGCATGCACACCCAGACCGTTAGCCTGGACTGCTCCGGCGTAAGAAGGCTCAGTGGCGGCTCCCTCCTTCCCCTTCTTCCTCTTCTCCCTCTTCCTTCCTGCTTCCCTCCCTCCCTGCTTCCCTCCCTCCCTCCTTCCCTCCCTCCTTCCCTCCCTCCGTCCCTCCCTCCCTCCCTCCCTCCGT
>LNAC01000654.1:89259-102302 GCA_002007465.1 Ailurus styani | reverse complement strand
CCCTCCCTCCCTCCCTTCCTCCCCTCCTTCCCTCCTTCCAGAGCCCTCGCTCTGGATCAGGAACAGGCTGGCTGCTCCCACTGATGCCGTGTCAGCAAGAAGAAAAACAGAAGCTTAACCGGTGGGGGAGGAGGGTGGGCCGGAGGAGTCCCGGGGTCTGCACAGGTCTGCACGGGTCTGCACGGGTCTGCACGGCCTCCAGGAAGCTGAGAGCCTGGCAGAGGGGAGAAGTCTAGGGGGCTGCCAGGGGGTGGTCAAGAGGGAGTGGGAGGCACAGGAGCTGGGCCTGGAGAATGGAGAAGTGGGTCTGTGCCAGGGCCCGGAGCGCAGAGAGGACCAAGAGGAATCTGCAGGGGCCAGGGAACAAAGGGGGGCAGTCCCACAGCTAGAGGCCCACATGCGGGGGGCCTGGGAAGAGCCCCCCGGGGGGGAGCTGGCAGTCTTGGGTCCTGTGTCACCATGGCCTGTGGGGCCTGGTGCCAGTCTGTGGACTTCTGTGTGGCACCGAGCCTCTGGAGTCACCGCGTGGAGTCAGCCCGGCCCAGCCCTGGCGAACCCTTCCTCCTCCCTGAGCTGATCGCCATGGGCACTTCCTGCCTGCTGGGAACCAGGGCCCCGACCTCCCTGAGGGCCAGCCCCCCTCACTCAGCAGCTGCCCTGGCTGCTTGTCTAGAGCCCCGGGGGCCCTGGGCTCCTTCCTTCAGTGACAACGCTCCCAGCTGCGGGGTGGGGGTGGGGGGGGCTTCACTCTGGGCTAACAAGTGCATCTGTCCCTTTGCACATGCTGTTCCCTTTGCCTGGAATGCTGGTCCCTTCCTTTGTTCAGCCGGACTTGCTGTCCTTTCAGGGCTACGGCCAAGCCTCCTGTCCAGGGAGTCCACTCAACTGTGTGGACCCTTGGCTGGCCTTCTATCCAGCCACACGGGTCACGCTGTGTGCGGCCTCCCCGCCCTGCCCGGGGCAGGACCCACCCCGGGCAGCACCACGTGTGGGGAGCGGCACGTGGGAGGGCAGGAGAAGCCCGGACCCAGGGTTGGACAAGCAGGACCGGCAGGTGGGTGGGCGTGTGGCGCCCAGGGAAGCCGGGGAGGGTGTGGGCCTTGTTCCCAAACAGGATGACGCGCTCTGTGCGCAACAGGGAGGGGCTGTTGCAATCCTGGGGGGCGTTTCCTCAGGCCAGGAGCCGATTGGGAGCCGGGGGAGCCTGGAGGACGGCCAGGAGCGGGGCAGGCACCGACCTCTGCCGCCGAGTCCCCGGGAGGAAGGCCACCTGCGCGGGTGGGCACGTGGGGATCAGCCTGATGTCGAGGGCGTGACAGCACCCACCCCCGGCCGGGGAGCGTCCCCAGCGCCGTGCGCCTCCGCCAGGGCTCGGGGTGGGGCGTGAAGTCCTCCCGCTTGCTCCTCCCGGGCCCGCTCCCCACGGACCCAAGGGGTCTTCCTTCTCCATTCAGCTGTGGGCCCCTCGGCCGCCGCCCGCCGCCCGCCACAGCACGACACGGTCAGGTTTTTAAGTTTAACTCCCGGTTTTCCATAACCGATGTGAGGGGGGCAAACGACTGCGTTTGTGCCCCAGCGTGGTGTCCGGAAGGCCGGGCGCGGGCCGGCTGTCCCTTGGTGCTCTAGCAGACGGTCACCGCGTCTGGTGGCACAGGCCCGCTCGCCCTGCTCCTGCTGGTCTGGGGGACGCCCTGATTTAAATCTGCGGCTGGAGCCAGGCGGTCACGCCGTCCCAGGCCAGGAAAGGCCACGAGCCGACAGCCCGCCGGGTCCCAGTCGGGGGGCCTGGCCCGGAACCCGCCGTCTCAGTCTGCGTGGCCTGCCTGGTGTACGTGCGGCTCCGGCTCGGGGTGCCCGGGCCACAGGCGAGCGGCAGGAGTGGGTCTCTGCCCGGGAGTGTCGTGCGGAAGCCTCCCCCTGAGAGGCGCCCGAAGAGCTTGCTGTCCCGGGTAACTGCTTAGTGGCCACGGGCAGACATCCCTGCCACCATCTGTCGACAGCGCCCCTGCTGCCCGCTGAGCTGCCCCGGGGGCTCGGGGCGCCCCTGGGTGCAGGACCCAAGGGCCCGCATGGGGAACGCCTGGCCCCGCAGGGAGGGCCGGGAGCCTGGCGCCGGGGAAGCAGCCGCTCGGAGCGCATCCCGGGGCAGCTGTCACACCGCTGGGCGCGGCCTCCGGGGGCAGCGGCTTGGGCCCTGTGCAGCCCCGTGGGCCGGGCACGGGGCAGGCGGCGGGGAGGGGCCCCTGGGCACGCCGTGGGGCCCGTGGCTGCTCGGTCACGGTGGCAGTGCTGGAGGAGACTGGCTCCACCGACAGTGACCGCGCGTCCCCGGGGCGCCCGAGGTGCCCGCTCCGTTCATCCCGGGGCCTCCTGGGGAGTGGTTTCGTTCCTGATGTGAGAGCTGTGGCAAAGCAGAGAGGATGGGGGCCGGCCTGTGGCGGGGGCTGTGGCCAGGCTGTGTCCGAAGCCTCCCCGGGCTCCCCCGCCCCCCATCCCCGGCTCCCACGGTCCGGGCCCCTGTCTGCGGGGCAGCGGCGCAACCAGCTTGGCCGGATTTACCAGCAAGAGATATATTCGAGGAGTTTCATAATTTCACGCTTGAGAGAGATTTTTCACTGACATTTGGATTTAAATACTGCTTTGAACGGAGGATCAGCCCGGGCCAGGGTCACCCCCAAACCTGGGAAAGTGGCGTTTTGCACTCCCCCTAGAGAAGTCACGAGAGCCGGCTCCGGCGGGCCTTCACGCACCGGAGCGTGCAGGCCCAGGCGTCCCCGGAGCCCGGACAGGAGGGGGCCCTCCCAAACCTTAACTCCAAAATTCAGCGTGAGCATTGTCGAAACCCGGGACATGAGATTTTCTGGAAAAGTCTGATGGAACTCCGGCACCCAGATGAACATGCCTGCCCTCCCCCCCAGGTCCCACCATGCTGACAGGAGCCCCTCTGACCGTGCTCCTGCAAGCTGCAGGTGGTACCCTAAATGTGTGGTGAGGTGAGGGGTGCCACCCTCGGGCATCCCCGGGGCGGGAGCCTCCTCCTGACAGATGGGGGCCTGGCTCCTTGTCCCCCCACCGGAGGCTTCCTGTAGCTGGTCCTCACGGAGGTGGTGAACTCAGGTCCCCGGGGAGGGGACGCTGGCCCAGGGCCCCAGCAGGACCGGCACGCCCGCATCACATCGGGGAACTCTAAAGGCCTGGGAGCTCCTCGGGGCCCGGTGGCCACCAGCTGCTGGCCCGCAGGCAGGGCCCCTGAGCGCATACCCAGCCCTTACCGGCCTCCTCTTCCTTCGGGACCCTCGGCTCCGTTCTGGCCCCGGGGCCTGGAGCCGGGCCCCATGGAGGGGCGTCTGTCCCACAGCCTCTCCTGGCTCCTGCCCTCCCCACACCCTGCGTGTTCGACACGTCAACACAGCAAACACACAGAGGGGACGCGGTCCTTGGCTAAGTCTCTCGTGTCCCGCCCGACTGGCAGAGGCTGGGCACCCCCGCTCCAGGCTTCTCGTGGAAACGCAGTCGGGCGCTTATGGGAAGAGGCTCCGACGTGCCCCTCACGGCTGCTAGGACTGGCCCCCGGCCCCCAAACTTTCGTTCTGTTCCCACGGCCCTTCCACATCTGACCCTCAGTGAGAGCTTCGTAAACGTCCATTCCCCTGAACTCGGTCATTTTCTCGAGGGACACTGGGTGTGGACGCTGTCGGAGGGGCTGAATGCACAGATTCTTCTCGGGCCCTGGCCCCGGTCCAGGCTCGGACGCCCTCAGACGGGCTCCATCCGTGGCGGGGTGTGGGAGCCTGCTCTCCCCTGCGTCTCTGCAAGCGAGTGCCCTGAACCCCTAATCCTGATGCTCCCCAAGACCCCGTGGGCTCTGCTTTCCTGGGGAAACGAATCCCATGCCTTCCTGAGATACACGTTTACAGATGAGTTTAAGATAAAGGTATTTATGCACTCGCTCTAAATAATTCTGAAAAAGAACAAAATAAATCTAGAACAAATTAAATGCCTAGAAACCCTCTATGTACTCTAGGACACTTTTGTAATGGGAGGGGGTCACTTTCTGGTGCTCATTTGGCCGGATGTTTGCCCAGGTCGCGGCAATCACTTGGCGGGTGTAGATGGGCATTTGAGCGGAGTCAGTGCCAGAACGTTCTTGGGTCCTGAACAAAAGGACAGAACAGGCCAGAGCCACGTGCTCCTCTGAGCGCTCCCGACACTCGGACTCTGTCTCCCGTTCCAATTTCTTCTTTTTTAAGGTCTCATTTTTTTAAAGTCATCTCTGCATCCAACGTGGGGCTCGAACTCATAACCCCGAGACCAAGAGTCCCAGCGTTGACCGGCAGAGCCAGCCGGGTGCCCCTCAGAGCCGTTAGATCTTAGAGACGCGCATGCTGCGGCTGCCATCAGCACGGCCCGTGAGCAGGTGTGTTTGGTTTGGCTGCAGCTTAAATCAAATACTTTCCACAGTGTTTCTAGAGCAGATTTCTTTTCATGGGCTCTGCCCGACATCCAGGGAGCTGTTTGTCAGCTGCTGTGCAGAAGAGGGTCACAAGCAGGCCCCACTGCCCTCCCGGGGGGCCGCGGCAGGAGGTCCCGGCAGAGTCCGGGCCCGTCGTGCACGAGAGGGCCTCGCTGCCCCGCACCTCTGGGCGGCGGGGTTCGCGCTGAGCACCAGTTTCCTCCTGGGCGCCCCGAATCCACAGCAGGCGGGGGTGCCCCGCGCCCGGCCCCCGGTAAAAACCCAGGGTGCTGCGTCTCTCCCGGGCTCCCCTGAAGACAGCACCTCACGTGTCATCCTGCCTGGTGGTGGCCTGTGTGACTGCAGGGGGAGGGGCCCCGGAAGCTCACCCCTGGTCCCCCGACTTCTCCCTTCCTGTGCGCTGCACCCCGTCTCTGTTGTGAATCCCCGCGGGGAGCACGGCCTCTGCTGAGTCTGGGGGCCCAGAGAGTCACCGAGCCGGGTGGTCCTGGGGACCCCGGTCAGGGTGCACGGCTGGCTTGCTGAAACTGAGGAAACTGAACGTTTTCCCAGCACAACACGTCTGTGACCAGACCCGCATTCCTGTGCCTCATGTGCGTCCCATGCTGGGAGCGGGGCTGACGGTTGGCTTCCTTCATTCATGCGTTCGTTTAAGTGTCTCTGCGTCCACCGTAGGAGGCCGGACTTCTCAGTGGACCCACGGGAGGGGAAGGTTCAGAGCGGGTCTGTCTGGGGTCGGAGGTCACCCGACTCCAACAGCCTGTGCTTGGACCCCACGTGGCAGGGGGCGGCGGCCGGGGGCCTGGACGGAGAAGGTGGGAGCGCCGGGCGCCTGCCCCGTGGGGCAACAGTGACCCCCAGTGGCCAGACGGAGGCCCCGCAGGAGCTGCGCGGCCCGCTCCCTCCGAACAAAGCTCTCTTGTTCCCGCTGCGGTGGGGCGCGCCCGTCGGGCCGGCGAGGGTGGGGTCGGCGGGCAGGGCTGCGGCCCTGCGGCGGGTCCCGGCGGGGAGCTGGGTGCGCCCGGTGCTGCACGAGGAATCTTGAGCCCGGCTGGGCTCCGGGCGTGAGCAGGATTCGCAGGCCCGCGGTGGCCTGAGTCTGCGGGGACCCGCGGGGCAGTGAGGGGGACGCGGGGAAGAGAGGGGTGATTGTCGTCCCATGACCTTCTGTGTGAATCACGATGGAAATCCCAGGCGCCACGGCAGAGCACATCCCCACCCCGACCCTCCTGGCTGCGACCTGGGCCCGGCCCCCTGCTCCCACTCTTCTAATTCCTCTGGACAGTTTTTTTTTAAAGAGTTTGTTTATTTGAGAGAGAGAGCGCGCACAAACGGGGAGGGGCAGAGGGAGAGGGAGAAGCAGGGAGCCCGATGCGGGACTCGATCCTGGGATCTGACCCAAGATCTGATCCCCGAGCTCATGACCCAAGCGGAAGGCAGACGCCTGACTGAGCCTCCCAGGCGCCCCTTGTGGAGAGTTTTATTTATTTATTTATTTATTATTATTATTTTTAATTTTATTTTATTTCTTCAGTGATCCGAGATTCACGGTTTATGCCCCACACCCAGTGCTCCGGGCGCTAGGGGAAGGGGAGGGAAGTGACCTGGGGGAAATCGGAGGGGAGACGAACCATGAGAGGCTCTGGACTCTGAGAAACAAGCTGAGGTTATGGGGTGGGGGGTGAGCCCGGGGGAGGGTTTTAAAGCAAATCCTACACTGCGTCGCTTGACCCCTACCTTGCAGAGCGCATCCAAACACGCAGACATTTTCTCTGGAGCCCAAGGCCATCGTTACCCTCGACAGAACGGCAACACATCCCTCGGTGGCGAGGCTCGCCCCAGCCGTCTCAACAGTGTCTCTCCCAAGTTCGGGCAGGGATTCAGACGAGGTCCGGGTGCTGCCACGAGAGCGATCCCGCCCTCTCGTACGTGTGTGTGCGTGTGTGTACACGTGTACGTGTGTGTACGCGTGTGTGTACCTATGTGTGCGCGTGTGTGGGTCCGTGAGTACGTGCATAGGGAACCCACCTTCTTTCATTTATCTTACAGAACCCAGGTCTTTGGGCTCCTGGGTGGCTCAGTGGGTTAAAGCCTCTGCCTTCGGCTCAGGTCATGACCCCAGGGTCCTGGGATCGAGCCCCTTGGGGAGCCTGCTTCTCCCTCTCATCCTCCCGCTGCTTGTGTTCTCTCTCTCTCTCTCTCTCTCTCTCAAATAAATAAATTCTTTAGAAAGAAAAAAGCCGCTGATTCCATTTGAAATGGAGCATGAGATCCACAAAGGGTCCCAGGATCTTCTGGTGCAAAGGAGGGAACTGAGCCCACTCAGGGAGGTGAGCGGCTGGGGGAGGTGATTTCCCAGAGGCCCTGGAGGGAAGGGCAGCTCAAGGTCGGAGGCCAGCTGTCTGCCCCGGCCGCCTGGCCAGCCTCTGCTCTCTCTCCTGCAACCCCGGCCACAGACTCCTACTCCCCGGAGCCTCTGGGCAGAGGGGAGGGGGGCTGAGGGCACAGGGCAGGAGGGTCACTTCCCCCAGGGTATGAGGTTTGGGGCCCAAGGCCAGGTGCGGTTTCCTGGCGGGAAAGATTAAAGCACTACAAGAAGGGTCACCCCAGGACAGGAGACACCCCTTCCTCAGAGCAGAGCCTTCCCCCAGGCTCAGCCTTCCACTCCGTCACCCTGGAAGACTCGAGGGTCAGCTGCTGGCCCTCCTTGTCCTCCTGCCTCTGCTCTGCTCTGGCGGAGGCCTGGGAGCTTCTGCGCCCCTCTGGGCTGCCCCTGTCCCTCAGACCTGCTATGTGGGGGCGGAGAGGTGCTCGGCAGTTGAGAGCATCTTGCTGGCCTCCCCCTGACACCTGCTCCCAGGGAGCCGTCGCCAGTGCGCCTCCTGAGCTCCCGAGACTCCAGACATGGCCCAGGAGGCGGCAGCCAAGACCACCGCTGCGGAGACAGCGGGGAGATGTCGGGACCCCCGACAGGAGCTTGCTCTCACCACCTGCAGGAGCACAGGTCAGAGGGCGTTCTGGGGGTCCTGGGACACCCCCTCCTGCCAGATCCAGCTGGGAGGGGCTGAATCCCAAGCCCAGGTGGGAAGTAGGCTCCCGTGTATTCTAGAAGCCCGGGGGGTGGTGAGAGGGCCCTCGGTGCACCCTGTCCTTGTCCTTTACAGAACTTACCTCAGCCCATCTTTGAATCCCCTGGAGGAAAGGCTGTGTCACTCCCCATTTACAGATGGGGGGCTGAGGCAGGGGTCGGGTCAGCCGCTGGACCTATCTCCTCCGGGCCACCGGGCCAGCGTGGGGTTGCCTCAGCAGCCATCTGTGGTGACCAGTGGGGCTCCTTGCCCTCGGCCCCAGCTGGGAATGCAGAGGAAGGAAGCTTGGGGCCATTCCGAGGTCGGTGCTGGCCGTCAGGGCCCCGACTGGCTCTCCCTAGGAGGGGGCCGGTCTGCTCTGTGGGGCCAGGGCCCGGGACCCCCCAGGAGGGAGTCTGGGCCAGGCCAAGGCCGCTCCCCGAGGCAGATGGGGGCCTCGTGCTGCTTGTGGCTGACGCAGAGCCCTTACCTGTCACTTCTAGATGTGTTCTGGGCTCTCCCTCTTTTTCTCCTTGTTCCCAAAAAGTGGCTTAGGTCCTGAGGTCCCTGGGATCTCGTTCCCAGCTGCCCTGGCCGAGGGAGCATGCTCTGTTAGGGCCCGCACGGGTCACGCCCCAGTTCCTGAACCCCCCGGTGCCTCCCCTCCACCATTGCCTGGGGTGCCCCTCCACACGGCGCCTCCATTTCACCAGCTTTCCCCAGCGCTTCACCTGGGGTGGGGGCGTGGCCTCCTCTGCAGGGGTCCCAAAGCCCTGGGAGAGCAAAGCTCAGTGTGGCCAGCTCGCTCTAGCTTCCAGTGAAGTTTTGCAAACAGCACCGTCACCGTCCCTGGGACTTGCACTCCCCCCTGGCTCCCCCACACATCCGCTCGAATAACCAATGAGGAATTGATCCCCAAACTCCTTCCTCCAAGGTCAGACTCTCTCCTGCCAAGATCTAAGAAAAGATTTAATTTCAGCCACTTTTGCTGCCAGTTTCAATTCTGCGATGTCATGCTCTGCCCTCCGAGGCTGCATTCCACCTCCGTGTGCGGTGTTTTCCTGGGCCGCGGCGGAACTGCAGCCTCCCCGGGGGCCCCTTCTGCCGTGGAGCACTCAGCCTCCCCGGGGAGTCCGAAGAGCGCGCACGCGCCGTTCCGATGGGCAGAAGGGACCCCGAATGATTGACCGAGACCTTGGGAAACAACAAGCTCGTTATCCCGTGGGAAGAAACACCGATTTGGGCGGGGAGACACAGACGGGAAGATCCCGACCCCAGCATGTGGAGGGGAATGGCTGAGCCCTGAGAACCAGAAGCGTGTGTGTCAGGGACGTGGGCTCAGGCCGTCCCGGGGGCGCCCCAGGGGAGGGCGCTCCTGGCGGCCCGCGTGCAGCCGGCCGTGCGCACGCTCACGACCCGCAACAGCGAGTCTGCGGGCTGCACGTGGGATGCCCACGCAGGGTCCCACCAGGCCCGAGACACTCACACCAGAGAAGGGGACGTCCGGCGACTGGGCCCCGCGTCGGGCCACACGAGGGAGGCGGGGCTGCGAGCGGACCGTGTGGCCCCGGCGCTGAGAGGGGAGGCTCTCCCAGAGCCTCTGGAAGGACCCGCCGCCCCCCAGACGCGTGTGCTCGAAGCCCCCCATCTGTGGGCAGTTGTTCCAGCCGCCCCGCCGCTCAGGAGCCGGCGGCAGATTGGACGGATGCAAATGCGGGCTCCGACCCGGGTCACGGCCGGGGGGCCAGCCCCGGAGCCCCCCTGACTCGGGGTACGGGCCCAGCCGAGGCCGCCTCGCCGTCCTGAGTGGTCCCAGCACAGCCTCGTCCTCGTCCTTCTTCGCAGTTTTTCCACATTTCGTTCTTCATTTTCCAAAGCATCTCAAAGTTACGTCTTCTTTTGTAAAGAGCCAAACACACTGAAGCCTGGACTGAAGCCTGAGAGGGATTTCAGTACTGGGGGTGGGGTCTGGGATCTTTCACCAACATTGTAAATGTGTTCTCCTTGCTGGGTCTTTTTATTTTATTTTTTATTTTTTATCTTATTTATCTATTTTTTTGTCCTTTAACTGTCGCCTGTCGATTTTGTCATGGTCCGGTTCCAGATTTTGGGCTGGCCACGTCGGCTGGCTCGTCGTCTGCAGCTTCTGCATCCCCTGAGCTCCAGAAAAGTCTTCCACCCTCACGATCGGCTCACTTGTCAGAATTCCTGCCTCCGGACCCCGGGCCGCAGGGCCCTGGGATTTCGCGAGGACGTAAACATGCCATTATCAGCATCCTGGGAGAAAACCTTGGAGATTCACACTTTCTTGGAAAGTTGTCAGTTTTTTAAAGACTTTTCACATTTTGTATAAATATTTAAAGTGTTTGTTTCCATAGCTCTACCTCCTCCTTTTCAAATAATGCATCCTTTTGTCCTCCGTCCGAATCGTGTTTATTTTCTGTTCCATCACTGCAGGGCTTACCAACTTCCTTCGACTCCGACTCTCCGTTGCAGTTCGTTGCTGCTGCTTCTAATCTGAGCTCGGAAGCTGAAGATGAGGTCGATCATCTTCAGTGTCTCTCGAAACTTCGGGCTGGGCTCTGCCTCTCGGAACACGGCCGTGCCCGGGGTGACAGGGACCCTCTCCCTCATCTCCAAGTGCCATGTGGCCTCACCTTTTCTTCCTCCTATAACCAAATACATTTTCATTTCCAAGGTGCTTAGTGTTTTGGTGTCTTCTCCTTGGAATATGCTTCTCTGGCTCATTTTCCTTTTCATGACCTGGGACTCAGGAAAAGATGACGTGCGCGATTTCTTCTTTGAATAATTGACTGATATTTGGGGGAGGGGCTTGAGGCCTAATTAAAATTATGTCAGTGTTCGTGGGGGGCTGTTGCGAGGGGCTGACGTGTTTCGGCGGGGGTCCCCTCAGGAAGCTCGCTGGCACGCTGAAGTCCACCTGGGTATCGCAGAGTCCACGGAGGGCATTTACTCGGGGTGGCCCGGGCTGAGGGCCCGCGGAGGGGGGTGAGCCCCAGCAGCCAGCTGCACTGGGGATCCTTGCTGGAGGGCCCAGGGAGGGGACCATACTGGAACCGGGAGCTGGCCGTGGAGGGACCAAAGCCCTCCACAAGCGTGGCAACCCGCTGGGGGTGCTCTGGAAAGGGGGAGAGGAGGGAAACCTGCCCCCACCTGCACCCCGGCCTCTCTTCCTGCCTTCTTCTCTCCTGTCGGAGCCTCCCGCTGCCTGAAACCAGCGCGGACCCGGGGAGGCCAGCTCCAGGGACCGAGCAGACAGAGGCTGGCCGGGGAGGGGGGCCGCCAGGAGGGGTCCCACCCTGCGGAGCCCCAGGCACTGCCGCGGCACGATGTCCCCCCTGCCTTCACTGTAAGCCCTTGTGGAAGATGACTCAGGCCATCAGCCCGGGCGGAAGCTAGCTGTGGGCTGCCCATCCTCTGCACGCGGAACCCCACGCAGCCTCTAGTCCCCAGCCCTCTCCCCCAGCTTCACGTGCAGGCTGACCCCAGAGTCCCTGCCCGAGTCACTGGGGAACGTTCCAGCGGCTTTCTTCCCACTCTCACCCCAGGTCAGGGGGGCAGAGGGAGCGTCCTGACTTAGCCCCTCCTAACAAACAGCAGATAAATGACACAGAGAGGGACAGCCCTTCCGGTTCCCTCCCCCTACACGCCCCAGACCCAGCTCAGAACTTGTAGGGTCTTTGTGCATGTGCAGAGGAAGGCAACGATGACGGGGTCTTCAAGGGTAAAGGGGAGCTCCACGTGGGACTCTGACCTGCAAGGAGCCAGTGACTCCCCTCTGGCCGGGTCACAAAAGAGCCCCGGGAGCAGCTGCGCTGTGGTCCTGGTCCCCCACCATGGGCTCTGGCCTCAGCCCAGCTGCCGAGCTGCCAGCTGCTGCCAGCCAGACACTGAGTCAGCAACTGGCCGGCGAGCAGGGCCCCGCAGAGCTGTCCACACCAGTGCAGGTCCCCTCCGGGCCTCCCGGGCCAGAAGCGCAGGGGCCCATTCCCTCGGGGCCTGCCGGTCTCCACCCCACTCCCTCTGTCCCAGCCATGGCTCCAGGCTCCCAGGCCTGAGGCCCAGCAATGCCTCAGGCCCTTTCACTCCTTCCTGAAAGAGCAGAGAACACCGGTCGTACCTGCCGGGTGGTTCAGCCGTGACCTGACATGGGGTCCTGCTGAGAAGCAGGCGTGTTCTTACAGAGGCTCCCGGGCCTCATCCCAGCCCTGCCGGCTCTCCGGCGCAGGGGCTGCGAGGCTGCTGCCAGCCAGGGCTTCCGTTAATTCGAGCCTGGCCTGGGCGCCTGGAACCTGCTTCCCCTGCTCCCAGGGGCTGCCTCACCCCCGTGGCTCCGGCCCCTGAGAGGCTTCTGAGTCCAGGAGTGAGTTTGCAGCCAAGGGTCTGACTGGGACTGACCTCACGCACCCTGACTCTCTGGGGCCTTTCCAAGCCTCTTAGCCTCGGTTTCCTCATGCGCAAAATGGGGCTGAACACTGCCTCTCTGTGCAAGGGAGCATGAGTACGCCAAGCTCGGTTATTCAAAGGTAAGCACTTCGCCAGTTCTGCATTCTGATGCGGGTGCTGGGAGGGCCCGGTTCCCGGTGAGAATTAGGAGCAGGGCCCGAGGCTGGGCCCGAGGCTCTCTGCCTGGCTGCCCCTCGGTGTTCCCACATGCCCAACGTCAGGCTGCCCTCAGCTCACCCTGGCCATAGGACCTGAGTCTGTGGTCAGCTCCTGGGCCCAGCCCCACTGCGTCCACTGAGCCTCTGCGGGGCCCCTGTCCACCGCATGCAGACCCACACCACCCCATCTCTGCAGCCCACGCAGTGCAGGCAACCTGTCCACAGCTTTGCCGAGGCTCCTGAATGCTCCGCACACCGGCTGGCCTCCCAGCCTGGGGAGTCTGTGCCCCGACAGCCGGGTTCTCAGCTTACACACTGCCTGTGGGCTTCTTTGTTTTACTTTTCCCCAAACCCAAACAAGGGCGTTGTCCCCACTTTAAACAGAAGGACTGGAGGCTCTTAGGTCCTTGGGAACAGATGAGAACTCAGGACCGGAACGTTCCATCCAGTGGCGGAGGCAGAAAGGCTGCATGGAGGAGGCGTCCGAGGCGGGCTTTGCAGGGTAGGAGTTCTCCGTTTTAAGGAAAGGCTGCAGAAGTTAAAGAG
This sequence comes from Ailurus styani, assembly GCA_002007465.1. Lineage (NCBI taxonomy): Eukaryota > Metazoa > Chordata > Mammalia > Carnivora > Ailuridae > Ailurus > Ailurus styani. The sequence goes on along the minus strand of LNAC01000654.1, from coordinate 89,589 downwards.
AAAGTGTGACCGACAGCGTGGGCCAGGCCTGCAGCGGTGCAGCTGGGCACGGGTCTGCAGGGAGAAGGCCTGGTGGCCACGGGAGCCTCCGCCCGCCGGAGGCCACAGGAGCCAAGGGCCAGGGAAACTGTCCCACAGCGGCCCCCCTCGGGGCCTGGAGCTGGGAGAGCCAGCGCAGCAAAGCTGGGGAGAACAGGGTCCGCGCGGCGCCGGGAGGGTCCTGCGCAGACGCCACCGCATTGGCTCGCAGCAAGCGCGCCCGGCTTTCCCACCAGGGCTCAGCTTCCCTCTCCGTGCGCGGCGGGGAGGGCCTGCCCGGGTCGGACCTGG